>JBBBDQ010001114.1:1385000-1435000 GCA_037127315.1 Ascarosepion bandense
GATCTCCAACCCTTATGCCTTAGCCGATGATGAGGCCGTAGTATCAGTTATGGCTGTACAGGTCCACACAGAAGTGAAAATCTCACTTGAAACGAATGCATCTGAAGCGTTTTCTTTCTCTAGAGCAAATCAAATCGGCAGCAAACCTCAGTTTCTCCTCTCCTAATTCCAGCCCTCAGTGTAAATCGCCTCCCCAGAGTTAGCAATCATTGGCGGCGTCTTCTATCACCATTTTGCAGACGTTCTTAAAACAAAAATGAAGTAACCAGTTCCCCGATAGATAGTTCATAAATCAAGTCTCCACTCTCCAGACCACCGATTTTGTCCAAGAGAAAGATGAAGACCAATACAGATTAGCATCGGCATGGTCGTAGAAGATGCCATAACAGAGATTAATATTAAATCAGACTCTCTTAGCTTCTCCGAATTTGTCCTAATGTTTTATTTCTGAAGCATTTCCCATAATTAGATTTCATTAAAATATCTCGCAATATATAGCAAGAGCACCGGACGAAACAAGGCAGAAATATGCAAGACTAGCAGCATAGCCCGGCGTTGCTCGGTTGTAATGAAAGCTTTAAAACAAATCCATGGTCCTGGAACTCAGACTCAGCCTAAAGAATATTTGAAATAATAAAATAATTGCGACAATTTACCAATCGTACCTAATATATATATATACTAGCAATATAGCCCGGCGTTGCTCGGGTGAAATGAAAGCTTTAAAACTAATCCCTGCTTCCTGGAGCTCCGACTCAGCTTAAAGAATATTTGTCTGAATTTTGGTGAGAATCGGATAAAAATTGTGGATTTGTATAAAGGATATACAGACAAACAGACACACACACAAACATCTTGCCTTATATATATATATATATATATATATATATATATATATATATTATCGATTTTCTGCACTAGTGTAAGGACTGCAACCTTGAAACTTCGAAAGAGACATGACTGACTCGGCAGATTATCCCGCAGTAGGTTGCCATTACTTCCTGCGGTAGACTGTTTGCCGACCGTAGGCTATAGAACCCAATCTGCCCTGTTATTTGACTCATAGCTAGAGGAGGAAGAGATGTATTATATTATTAAGTATTAATTAGTGGGGGATCAGTTTATTACTTCATTAACAATATAAAACTGAACCCCCACTTTATGCCCAGTAAAAGCCTTAATCATTATTCCAACTATTATATTCAGTCAGTTAAATGCCACACGTGATACACACTTTGGGCGATCATGTCTCGAAAGAGACATGACTGTTTGGGTAGAAGATTATCCCGCAGTAGGTTGCCATTGCTTTCTACAGTAGAGTGGTTACCAGCCAAGGATATAGAATCCAATCTGTCCTGTTATTTGACTCATAGCTAGAGGAGGAAGCGAAGTCTTATCTTATTAAGTATTAATTAGTAGGGGATCAGTTTATTAATTCATAACAATACAAAACCGATCCCCCACTTTATGCCCAATAGAAGCCTTAATCATGATTCCAACTATTATATTCAGTCAGTTAAGTGCCACACGTGATACAATCTTTGGGCCTTTTATGTCTCGAAAGTGACATAACTGACTAGGCAGATTATCCCGCAGTAGGTTGCCATTGCTTTCTGCGGTAGACTGGTTGCCAGCCAAGGCTATAGAACCCTCAATCTGTCCTGCTATTCAGCACATAGCTGAAGAGAGAAGAGCTGGATTAATACATTTCTAAAGAGTATTTGTGCGGATATCCGTTGCGGTGCAGTGGATATCGACCCGGAATGACGAATCGAGGAAGCCGAATTTTATCAGTTAGCCACCGACAAATAGCAGTCCTCCATAATTTTCAAATTTTCAAAAACACAGAAAACACAAAATTTATGTAACTCTCTAGCATAAAGAAAAAATAGCATCTTTGAAAATGGCCACTGAAGTAGCTGAAAGTGCTTGGCAAGTCGAAAATTATGGAGCACTTTTACATTCTATATCTCCAACAAAAAAGAAATATTAAATCAAAAAATAATAAAATCTTTCTTGCGATCATTTTTAATGAAACATGTTCAAAAGAAATATTGCTGCCTAAATATATATATATATATTGTAATAGTTGCAACAACTATTGCAATATAACGCTTTACGTTGTATTGAGCACTCTTTATAAAAGTAAATGCATGAACAGCAAGGTAAAAAACCTACGAGTTCCACAGCTTTGTTACTATATATATATATATATAGAGAGAGAGAGAGAGAGAGAGAGAGAGAGATGAGTGAATAAAATTTAACAACGTTCAAAATATTAATTTTAAAAGAGTGTTCGATATATTATATAGATCTGTGAATATTTATTATAAATTATACTTTAGAACATGTAAAAAAATTTTATATACAACTACAAATTGTACATTTTGTTTTGACATTACAACTTGCCAAATATAAGAAAAATGGCTTTCCATTCCTTTCCACACCACCTGATAAAACATTGTAATTTCAATGTCAAAACAAAATGTACACTTTGTAGTGGATATAAAAATATAATTTATATATATATATACATTCAGACTTAAATTTAATGTATCGAGGCAGCAAATGATTTTCTAAACATATGCTGTTAAATGTAAGAGACAATGAATGTCTATTATGATTAATCATGAGCCGTTCTAAACATCGTATTTTGGCTTTAATTTCAGTTGAAAATAAAGACAAAAATTTCTCCAACATTTGGATAATTTATTATTATGTAGATTCTAAGCTTTCAGCTCACATGAGCCATCTTCAGAGAGGATATAAGGCCGGTAACACAAAAACATCCACCATCAGCGAGGATTTTATCTTGTGTTGACATAAAACTCCGTTGAGTAACGGCCAAAAATAGCAAACGCACTTTGTAAATTTATAATGCGGTTCTATGACGTCACACCGCGTAAGAGCTCGAAATGACAACATAACCATATATTTAAATGCAATGTAATGTGTTATGACCAGATTTAAACGTGATTTTATAAAGTGTGGGTTGTTTGGATTTAATGTAGATGGCCTCCAATATCTGAAGATTCTTTTTACTGTGTGTATGAATGAGGATTATTGTATTGTTAACTAAAATTTGTCTGATATTACCTACATGTTTATGTTTTCTAAGAAATGTTGTTTATTATACAGACATACAGATCTCTTCTTTTATTTGGAGTCTTTGCCGCTACAAGATATGATAATTATGGCTGCAAATTATTCCAGAAAGTCCAATGTTTAATTCATTGAGAAATCAATACAAACAAAACACTAAGAAATTTGGAAAAGTTAAAGTGGCCAAAAACTTGTATAGTACTAGATACATTTTGAAGAATCTTTCCGGGTTATCTGTGTAACAAAGAAAAAATATGCCAGTCATTAACTGCGATGCAATTTTCAGAAACAGAATGTTTTCGTAACCAATTAGCGCCGATATAAACTCTTGAAGAAAAGCTCATTCAGGACGTCAATGACTTAGTTTTCTTTGCATGAAACCAAAGTCTAATGACAAGTAAAACATTTCAGACAGTAATTTTAAGCGTGATCAGAAACTTGCAGCCTCGTAAATTGTAATGTTTTCACTGCACGATTTGCATGTCAAACAGCAAATTGTTCATTCGGTACGCTAATCAAATGAAAGTCATTTCAGTGCTATAATGGATGCCGTCAGAAAACACGGGTGCATCATCGTTGTGTAATGGGTAGGCAGTTTGTCTTGCTAAACGAATTACGACTGAGAAACGAGTTTGTTCCTCACCAGGTGCACCATTCATGCCGCTTTGTGCCGCATATAAGCTATATTTTGGGCAACTTGTAATGGTTAACAAGCTTGTCTTGCTAGTACCGTTAAAAATTGAGCTCGATTCTCACTGGGTACTTTTGGGCTTTTGCAGCTTAGAAAATCACCATCTAAGATATGTTGCGATAACCACCATATTTGGCACTTCGACGATGTCTAATGTTCATAAAGTTTGCATCGATAGATCAGTTAATACTGAATAATTAGTTCTATCTTCAATTGACGCTCATTTCTTTCGACCTTGTACCACACCTAAGAATACAATTAGAAATTTTTTTAGGTACCTCAACGTGGTATAATCGTTACCAAGCTTGTTCATCATGAAGAAAGCTCAAGAAATTGACGCAATACTAGCATATTTAGATCTCAAAATATCGACAGCATTTGTTTACTTTGATTTTTGCAATATATGATCTTGTGTTTTTTTTTTGTTTTTTTTTTTAATCATTTCACCCCGAGCAAGGCAGAAACGCCACTGATGTGCAGGGGGGTTACATAAATGTAAAAAGATTAATTAGAAAAGAGTGAGGAGTACAAGCTAGTTAGAAAGGAACAATAGAAAGCTGAGAAAGCAGGTGCGATGACAGATACATAGGTGGAGAGAAAGGGAAGGTTATACAGGGGAGGGGAGAGAGCTAGAGTCCAGTGGTTAGTAGATGAGTATTGACTTTGCATTTAAATTTCTGGAGGTTGTAGCCGTCAGGAAAGCAAGAATACGGGAGTGAGTTCCACAGGCGGGAAGTGCGAGAGAGGAAGCTGCAGGAGTAGAATTGTCCTCTACATTTGGCTAACCTGACTGTGAATGGGTGGGACCCAGTTGCCAGTCTGGTTGCACGGGTAAACACCTGTTGAGGAGGCATCAGTGACTTAAGCTCATCCGAGCAGAAGCCATGAAAGTATTTATAGAAGAGACAGAGGGAGGCCACATTTCGACGATGGGAAAGTGGCTGCAGTCGAGTCGCCAGATCAGTACCTATCACATTACAGACTCTCCTTTGGAGCTTGTCAAGAACACTGAGGAGAACGACAGGGGCACCTGACCATAAATGGCAGCAGTACTCCATGCACGGACGGATGGTTGACTTGTATATATGCAGGATGGATTCAGGTGGAAAAAAACATCCTGGATCGACATAGTGACCCAATCTTCTTCCAACGAAGCTCACTTTTATAACAATCATTAAACTCGTTGAATAGCAGGGCTATTAATGGTCATAACTTCGTTCGGAAAAATCAATTCAGTTCTTAATATCAGTCGCACCCTTCGATCGTCCCTTTTTTTCACACTATTTCTTTTATTTTTATACTGAAACACTTTATTCCTATTTACAAATAGCTACTTATAAAATTCTTCTTGTCTTAAATATTTGATTGTCACCCAAGGTTTTAATATGGAAAAGGTTTGTTGTACTGGTCCACGTAACATTGTGGCTTCAGAACATCGATCCAAACCGAATTCCATTGTCATCACTGAAATATTTTACTATTTTATGAGACCTTCCAACTCACTGTCATTCTTAGCATCAATGTTTCATAGCTCAATTTCTTTTGAGATATAGCCTGTTAAATTCGATAGTTACTGCTATTAAAGACATACAAAAGAGTAAGGAGGACAAAGAACCATTTAAATACTACTTAATCGATGTTTTTTATTATTGTTGTTGCTGTTGCTGTTGTTGTTGTGCCATTGTATCACAACTCGAATCTTGCTATGGTCGCACTACGTAACAAGTCAGCAGAAAAACCGAAGGTAGGTTGTGTTCTGTTCGTATGGCTCCATTTCATGTTTTTTTCTATCTCCCATGACATCCCTAGCGTTACATGAACAAAGTCTTCCCGTAATGTGTGGGCTGTACTTAACAAGACAATTTTTTCTATATCTCATAAGCTGGCTCATGAAAGGATTCTTTCAATGTGCTGTTTATTTGGGTTTTTTTTTTCATTTTTTATCATTCCAAGTGCACCTACTATCACTGGCACAACTCTTTTTTTTTCAATTTCCACATTTTTTCTATTTCAATTTCAAAGTTTTTATATTTTGATACATTTTCAAATTTGTTATTATTATTATTATTATTATTATTATTAGTAGTAGTAGTAGTAGTAGTAGTAGTAGTAGTATAGCTAAATCCACTGCTAAGAAGGTTGGGTCACTGTGTCGGGCCAGAAATCTTTTTTCACATGACTTCATCTTGCACATATACAAATCAACCATCCGTCCGTGCATTGAATACTGTTGTCATATCTGGTCGGGCGCACTTGCTGTTCATCTCAGTGTTCTCGACAGGCTCTAAAGGATAATCTGTAATGTGATTGGTCCCGACATGATTTCTGCTCCGACGCACTTTGGTCACTGGTGCCCCTTCCACTAGAATTTACTCGTGCAACCAGACTGGCAAAAAGTCCCAACCATTTACAGTTATATCAACCAAATCCAGTCGACATTTCTACTCCGCCAGTTTCTTTTCTCGCACTTCCTGTGGAACGTCCTTCCGTATACTGGCTTTCCTGGCGGCTACGACCTCTGGAAATTTAAATGCAATGTCAATTCCCATCTCTTATCCACTTAACTTCAGTTCTTTCTATATCACCCCGTATATCTTGTTCTTTTCATTTCTCTCTATTTTCGCAACTGTCTTCTCCTGTGTTCACATCCTTCTCTTATCCTTTTCTCTGATTCACCCTGTAACTGCTTCGTCTTTCTCTTCACTCTCCTTATGCCTAAACTTTTACTCTCTTATGTAGCCCCCTGCACACCATTAGACCTACCGCCTTCCTTGGGGTGAAACGATAAAAAAAGAGGTTAAAAAATATAAGAAACCTATAATACCCGTTATGATACCCAGCACGTGCAAATAACCAAATATGATTGCAGGTTTTGATATGATCAACAGCGACATCAACAGCTAAGGTAACGTCCCAATAGTTGCAGACATGAATTGAGATGCACAGTACATTAGTCCCTAGTTTTGTTTAACGGCATATCAACACCTATGTGGGCTATTTAATGCCAAAAAGGTAGGGTTTTAAGATATTCTTTTTTAATGTTCGGTTATAATCAGAAATTGATTTAATCAGATTGTGTCTTTGAGAGTTTTGTTTAACGGCATATCAACACCTATGTGGGCTATTTAATGCCAAAAAGGTAGGGTTTTAAGATATTCTTTTTTAATGTTCGGTTATAGTCAGAAGTTGATTTAATCAGATTGTGTGTTTGAGTTAGAGTTTTGTTTAACGGCATATCAACACCTATGTGGGTTATTTAATGTCAAAAAGCTGGAGTTTTAAGGTATGTTCGGTTATGGTAAGAACGTTGATTTCGTCAGATTTTAATGAAAATTTTTATTTTAAAAACTGAAAAAGTTTTCTACTTTTGTATTCAAAAAAGGGATTGCTAGTAATCATTGTTTTTTCCTTCAAAAATGTGTAATGGTAATTTTTTTTTTCTTTTAAACTGTATTAATAGTATTTTTCATTCAAAAATGTATATTTTTCTATAAAAGTCTATTTTATACTTTCATAGTAATTTGACCCCAGTTTGGGGGTTAACTATTTACTCATAGTTGGGAACCCTAACAGGTGCTTCCACTCCGGGTCATGATGGACCTGGGAACAACAGAAACTAAGAGGAGTGTAAAGTGTAATTTTATCAAAATATCTAAAAAATTAATGTCCATAGAAGCTACTTTACCTTGAGAGATTTTGAAAGAGAAAATGCTTTTTAAAAAGCTTCTGTGTCCATTGTAAACATTTTTATCAAGATTTTTAAAAAATAATAATTTCAAAAATAATTACGTTCATTTGTAAACAAGTACTGAGAGTTTCATTAAAATCCAACAATTATTTGATTTTTGCAATAATTTCCAAATTAATGTGTTTGTAACCGAAAAAAGTGGGTAATGCAATCATTACGTTTCCATTGTAAAACAGTCGCAACGTTTCTTTAGCCGCTAACTCAAATCAAAACAAAACTCAGTATGTCCAAATAGTGGATATATTGGTGAATCTGGAAACAGTTTTAGATTCCGTTTTAATAATCATAAACTAGCATACGCCAAAACAACCCTTATTCACCCATAGCTGAACACTTCAATCAACCAAGACACACATTAGAAAACTGCAAATGTTTACTGATAGATTCTGATTTTAGTTCCACATACTCACACAGATAGAAAGAAAAATACTGGATTTTAAAATAAATTACATATAGGCTAGGGTTAAATAGGGACTTAAGTATTTTGAATCTTTATAAATATTTCAATAGTTAAACATTTTTTAGATACACTTAAAAATTTTTTGTTTAAAACAACATTTAAATGTATTATTACAGTTAGAGATTTACGTTTAAAAATATTTAGACTGTTGCTTTCTGCATCACGTGACGGACGCTTCTCGCGACGGAGGCTTCTAGTTTAAATTTAAAAATCATTTATTTCTGATGAAAGGCCGAGGCCGGTTTGAAATATCAAATATATATAATAATAGAAATAAAGATAAATACTGTCAAAAAAGTACATTTTTAACTTACAACTTTTTTATTAGTTTTTCCTATATATATATATATATATATATATATATATATATATATATATGTATATATATATCTATATATATATCTTAGAAGTAGTAAAGAAGGCTTGTAGTGCTTTGCTTTATTAAGAGTGCTCGGTAGAGCATGATAAAGCGTATTATTTTTTTTATAAGTTTATAATAAAAACATAGTTTACTGCAGCACAAGAGCCGGTTGTGTTTCGGTGCTATCTTATTAGCACTTCGTCAGGCAGTGAAATATTTTTCTGTTAGGAATCATTATACATAGAAACTACACAATTTTTACCATATCCATCAATTAAGGAAATGGGGTTTTTAGAGGGTTTGTCTTAATGAACTGATAGAAAGCTAGATCTTGATGGATAGGAGGAATTCGATTGTAAGAGGTAAATGGGGAATAGAGAATTGTAATGGCTTGATACCCAGGCTTTTTTTAATGTCAGTCATGCAATAAATTAAATGTATACATATGTGGAATTTGGCATGTCGGAAAGGTTATCGCATGTGCCCGGGAAACGGTTACAGGTTTTTCTTTAAGTTATTTTCAGCTAAAGTAATGAAAAATTGACAAAGATGAGACAGTTTAAAAAAGAAATGCAATGCACCTGAAACATATATAGTTGACTTAGTGCTAACCAAAAAAATTCATTATCAACAGTTTAGAGAATCAATGAATTTATGTTAGGGGGTAGATTATAGATTATTTTACAATAGGAAAATTAACTATACTTTAGGGTATATTTTAGATGATGATGACAGATGGAAAATTTTTCTACGCTTTGGAAATTTAATCATTTGCATTTTTTCTGCAAATATAGTAAAATGGCGTATTTAAAGATTTATAAGCTCTGTTTTTTTTATATTTTCCATTTTATTGTAGGGGTTTTATTGGCCTCTTTTAATTAACAATAATAATTAGAAAGTGATGTACAACTGCAGTAAGTTTGATTATTAATAATGAGATGTGCTAATAATAAAGCGTTTTAAAATGGTTCTTGGTACAACCGATATAAAATATTTTTACTGTAAGATTTTCTGTGATATAAATAGAATGTAGATAGACTATAGAATCAGTTAGACATTTCTTTTGTAATGGACACTCAATGGGTTTCCGACAATTGCAAGTATTGATATTGTGATTATTAATTTTTAGGATATTGTTTATTACTTAAGTTGTTTAAAATTGCAATATTTTTTAATGATCCTGTATGCTCCAGTCTTCTTCAGGTGATTTTAATAAAAGGTTCGGCTAGAAATTCCGAACACCTGAAGAAGGCTGGAGCGTACAACGGCCGAAACGTTTTACAAATGGCAACAAAGATGAGGACAATAGTCCGAATAATGTAAAAAATTGTCAATTCAATATATATTTTAATTTTTTTAAATTTAAATATATATGCATGTGTGTGTGCTTCTGTGTTTCCTCTTAGATAGATAGATAGATAGATAGATAGATAGATAGATAGATAGATAGATATGAACAGAATTAGATAGATAGATAGATAGATAGATAGATAGATAGATAGATATGAACAGAATTAGATAGATAGATAGATAGATAGATAGATAGATAGATATGAATGAATTAGATAGATAGATAGATATGAATGAATTAGATAGATAGATAGATAGATAGATATGAATGAATGGACAGATAGATAGATAGATAGATATGAATGAATTGATAGATAGATAGATAGATAGATAGATAGATATGAACAGAATTAGATAGATAGATAGATAGATAGATAGATATGAACAGAATTAGATAGATAGATAGATAGATAGATAGATATGAACAGAATTAGATAGATAGATAGATAGATAGATAGATAGATAGATAGATATGAATGAATTAGATAGATAGATAGATAGATAGATATGAACAGAATTAGATAGATAGATAGATAGATAGATATGAACAGAATTAGATAGATAGATAGATAGATAGATAGATAGATATGAATGAATTAGATAGATAGATAGATAGATAGATAGATAGATATGAATGAATGATAGATAGATAGATAGATAGATAGATAGATAGATAGATATGAACAGAATTAGATAGATAGATAGATAGATAGATATGAACAGAATTAGATAGATAGATAGATAGATAGATATGAACAGAATTAGATAGATAGATAGATAGATAGATAGATGAATGAATTAGATAGATAGATAGATAGATAGATATGAACAGAATTAGATAGATAGATAGATAGATAGATAGAATTAGATAGATAGATAGATAGATAGATATGAATGAATTAGATAGATAGATAGATAGATAGATATGAATGAATTAGATAGATAGATAGATAGATAGATATGAACAGAATTAGATAGATAGATAGATAGATAGATATGAATGAATTAGATAGATAGATAGATAGATAGATATGAACAGAATTAGATAGATAGATAGATAGATAGATATGAACAGAATTAGATAGATAGATAGATAGATAGATATGAACAGAATTAGATAGATAGATAGATAGATATGAACAGAATTAGATAGATAGATAGATAGATATGAATGAATTAGATAGATAGATAGATAGATATGAACAGAATTAGATAGATAGATAGATAGATAATAAATTAGATAGATAGATAGATAGATATGAACAGAATTAGATAGATAGATAGATAGATATGAACAGAATTAGATAGATAGATAGATAGATATGAACAGAATCTTTAGATAGATAGATAGATAGATATGAACAGAATTAGATAGATAGATAGATAGATATGAATGAATTAGATAGATAGATAGATAGATAGATAGATAGATAGATAGAAGTTCCAATCTATCTATTACTCTTTTTCTATATATTCTATTTAATTAGTAGCTACTTACGCGATAGACCTCTACGTATTGTTTGTATAATCGTTTGTGATTTTCTGAAAAACTGTTTATTTCCCTATGTGTGGAACTGCAGTTTTCGTTATTAAAGAAAATGTCATGTCCTGATTTGCAGATCTCAAAAATGTGTTGTCACTTCTGTTGACGATATATTTTTAAATTTTTATTAGACCTAAAGGTCACTTAATAACACATTTCTGTTCACTGTTCGAAAGAAAATCATTGTTTGCACGATACAAATTTGCCGACCCCAGATGATGTGATCCAGGCAAATATTTTCTAGTAATATTGCGAGAACTAAACTCGAAATAAGACAGACAACCGTTCGTAAAGTAGTCTTTCTCTCTTTTTCGCTTAGTATTTCAACTAATCAAACCAAATGTTTAATAAGACTTTCACTATCACGATTCATTCAGCATATTTGTCATAATTTTCTTTTGCACTGAAGAGAGGCATCTTCTATTTATAAGATGCGCGTTCTCGAAGCAGATTTTTTTTTAATTTATTTACAATATACTTTTCGGTTAACAGAGGCAAACGGGGATTAACTGCTTTCCAAATATTAATTATATTCTTTGCCATTAATTTTGAAATAGTAAAGTTTTTTAAGTTTGAACAAGTATTTTTTTTTCAGAAAATAATTATACTGAATGATTTGTCGAAAAATAGGCGACTCTGTTTTATCTGATGCACAAGGTGGTCCGCGAAATTTCATAGCAGTAACACTGCGAGTAGAAAGGACAGCTCGTTACATGATCGCCCAAAAGTGTATCACGTACGGCACTTAACTGACTTTAAGAAGAGACCAGAAGAAACAAAAATGTGGTTCTACAGAAGGACGCGGAGGAAACCAAGAACCGAATATGCGAGCAACGACAAGATTTTGAAGGAAATGTAAACAAACACTTATACATCAACATTCAGGAAGAGTTTTTGGAACAAGTAATGAGGAAAGACGGTATAGAGAATCTGACACTCAAAGGCCGGATAGGGACAAATAGGAAAAACATCGTCTACAACATACTTGATAGGCTTGAGAAATGGATTGCTGGGCAGGATTTGAGAGTAATCAGTCAGTTAAGCGCCGTACGTGATACACGCCTGGGCGATCATGTCTCGAAAGAGACATGACTAACTAAGCAGAAGATTATCCCGCAGTAGGTTGCCGTTGCTTTCTGCGATAGCCTGGTTGCCAGCCAAAGCTATAGAACCCAATCTGTCCTATTATTTGACTCATAGCTAGAGGGGGAAGAGATGTATTATATTTTTAAGTGGTAATTAGTGGGGGATCAGTCTGTTACTTCTTAACAACAAAAAGCTGATCCCCCACTTTATGCCCAGTAGGCCTTCATCGTGTTTTCAACTATTACATTCAATCAGTCAGTTAAGTGCCAAACGTGATACACGCTCTGGGCAATCATGTTTCGAAAGAGACATGACTGACTGGGCAGAAGATTATCTCGCAATAGGTTGCCATTGCTTTCTGCGGTAGACTGGTTGCCGACCAAGGCTATAGAACACAATCTGTCCTGTTATTTACCCCATAACTGGAAAGAATAGGCGGATTAATACCTTTCCCAAGGGTATTTGCGAGTAAGTGAATGCAATGAATTCAGCTGGAATTCGAACTCGGCTCCCCGATTTCACGTTCCGAGCCTATATTCAATGCACCACAACGCACATCCGCTTGAGAGTAATAACAAGTTCTTAATAATTTTTGTTTCGTTATTGAGAGTAATAACAAGACAAAATTTATTCAGAACTGCAAGTGGTCGGTAGGTGTGTAGGGCCAAAACCGTCTACGCCTCGAAGGAACACAGGATATATCTTACTGCATAATACATCGCATTCTAAACATATTTATAATTGAAACTTTGTCTCTCTATGTGTGTATGTGTGTGACTGTGTGTGTGTGTCCGTTACATATAGACTCCGAAACGGCTGAACCGATTTTTTTGAAAATTTACACAGTTATACTATAAGCGTCTGCGAGTGTTCTTAGCTAGTTTTGTGTCGAGGTACCCCAGATAAATATCAAAAATAGATAATCGAAAAAACCGTGTAATAGAAGGAGTGGCCCGATTTTAATCAAATTTGATACACTCATAGACAAAGACATAAGAGACGATATTCAGAAGTTTCAAGATTGCAGTTCTTACAATAGTGCAGAAAATCGATAATATATATATATATATATATATATATATATATAAAAGACAAGATGATTGTGTGTGTATCGGTTTATCTGCCTGTATGTCTGTATATTTTCAGCCCTTTTATTTTATTTTTTGCTTCAGGTTTGGCTCTAAGTATGTATAATTTTAGTTCTTAGTCTCAGCCATGATACCATTTACTCAGAGGACTTATTTAGCCTTCAAAATTCAGTTTACGACGAAAAAACTAATTTGATATCGATACCAGAAAATCAAAATTTGACTGACATCCATTGAATTTTCTTTCGGTCTACGGTTTTGCTTTAACCGGAAACAACTATTGCATTTTAGTTTTTCGTGCCAACGTCCAAATAGTCTGAGCTCGAGGACCATGGATTAGTTTTAAAGCTTTCATTACACCCGAGCAACGCCGGCCTATACTGCTAGTACTTTATATATAGACGTTTGTTTAACGCCTGAAGACCTAAATAGTCAAGGATGGCGACTATGTAGAGAAACTGATAATTTCCCCGATCTCATGGTGTTATTGTTCGGTCTGTTGTTTTATAATCTCATAAGAAATATACTGGAGGCATTAACACTGGGAGCGCATCTCGCATTTGTTGTTACGGGAATTTTAATTTTAGGGGTTTTTTTTGTGTGTTGTTTTTAGCTTTCTCTCATTTTTTTACTACGAATCGGAATTTGAAAATATCTTCATGGATTCAGGTTAATTTAATATGCATTTCTTTTTAGTGATCGTTTGACCCAAAGTGGCGTAGAGAAAAGTTTTAAAAGGTCAGTGTCTTGTGTGGACAGGTTCTGCCTGCCATGGAATCAAGTAATCAATATCAGGGTTTTAAATGAGCGGGAATAGTGGCGAATAGGTATTAAAAAGCAAACATTTTAACCAATACATATTCAAGCCAGTATGGTAGATCGATCGCAGGTGCTTCCGAAAAATAAATTTCTTGCTTCGCAATATTTTCCGTTGAAAATGTCAGTCTTCACTAAGAATTGCAAACACCATACACTCTCTCTAAATATATATATATATAACTCTCTCTTTCTCTTTGTATCTTTTTTACATACAGCAAAGCACGCACATGTTCCCCGCAAACACACACACACATATATATATATATATATAGATAGATAGATAGATAGATAGATAAAGTGTGCGATGGATACATTGTAATATAATGACGCCATATAAAACTGAAAATAACATTTTATTTTAACTAATATTTGCAAAAATGTTTGAAAATGTGAACATGTAAATTTATTCAACATATCGCCACTGGATTCAACAATGGCCATCAGACGACTTCGCAATCTCTTGCATCATTTCTAGGCTGTCTCTGTTTATTTGGTAAATGATGCCATAATCCTTGCCTTTGGTGTCAGAATGCGTTTTGTTGGTCTCTTACCCATCTGCGCCCTACGCTTAATAATCAAAGGACTTGCAGTCTGGATAGGTAGTTTTTCCTAATGTAAGGGGTGATGTGGCCGCAGATACTGTCTAAGACAAATGACTAGGTTCTCATGATTGTATGGCACGGTGCAGAGTCCTGTTGACAACCACCCTCTTTAGACAAAGCATCAGTGCCCCCTCAATGATTCTGTGTTGAGACTCAGATCCGTCATTACACGTGATCACTCCAAACACCATCATGCTTACTAAATATGTGACCCAACTTCTTCCGCTCCTCTACACGGTTCACAGACTCAACACCAAACAGTTCAAAATGTTTATACTATTACAGCGTGCCGTTTCAAAATTTCTGATGGTGCCCAACTGACCCAACTATACTATGCAATCGACAAAATAAATGCAAAAACAAACGCGTGTAATTAAAAATTATAATTAGGCGACAATTTCACGATAGTGCTGTGTATAATAAAACATTAGTTCTCACATGGTCTGAAGATTGCAATCACGGATGAAGCAGACTGGTTGATCTGAACGTTCACTTCTACATTTAAATATCCTATATATCTCTGATATTGAGCGCTTATATCCATATATATATATATATATATATATATATATATATATATATTTTCTAAACATACGCTGTTAAATAGAAGAGACAATGAATGTCTATTATGTTTAATCATGAGCCGTTCTAAACGTATTTTTGCTTTAATTTCAGTTGAAAATAAAGACAAAAATTCTCCAACATTTGGATAATTATTTATTGGTTTTCTTCTAAGCTTTCGGCTCACATGAGCCATTTTCAGAGAGGTTGTTTAAACTGAAATATTATAAAATCCACCATCACCGATTTTATTTTGTATTGACATAACACTCCGCTTGGCAACGGCAATAGTTACCAAAAATGATAAACGCAGTTTGCGATGCGGTTTTATGACGTCACACCGCGGGATAGCGCGAAATGACAAAAAAACCATGTAGTCGAATATAATGTAATATGTTATTTCCTGTTTTAAAGTTGATTTTATTGAGTGTTGGTTGTTTCGATTTGATGTACATGGCCTTTTTTCTTTTCCTTCTGCTCTAAACTAGATGGACTTCTGTCTCTTTTGAGTTGTGCTCCGAGCAGGAGACGGAGCAGGGGATGGAACAGGGGATGGAGCGGATGATGGGACAGGGGAAGGCTCTAATATTGAAGGAGTGGACGCATTTTGGGGGGTCGGTATTAATGAGCGTGAGCGTTTTCTTTTGTCCTTTTTGTGTGCAGGAGATACAGGGACTGAGGCTGAGGGACGAGGAGATGTGTCAGAGTTTTGTTTAATTTGTGTGGACTATTTTAAAGGTGTCAGTTTTGTAGGGGTTAAGGGAAGTGACTTTGTTAGAGGGGGCAGGGCTCTTATTTTGGGTGATGAGGGGGTAGAAATTGACGGTTTCTGTGGTGGCAATTTTGGTGCTGATTTCCTTAATTTTTCGTTTAATTCCTTTATCTTTATTGATTTCTCATAACCGGGGTCATATTGTTTGCACATTTTTTCTAGTTTTTTGGCATAGCTAGCCGGGGCCTCACCCTTAGGACTGTTAGTGCCCTTGTCCTTAGGGGCCATCTGGGACTGAGATTCCGCTGCTTGGGGCTTCCCTTTTACTCTACCCACGACTTGCCATTCCTTTGCATCTTCCGCCTTCTTTTGCACAGGCAATGTGGGCTCTTGGAGAGACCCAACCGGGGTTTTTACACCACCGGTGCCAGCCGCAGGTAGGCCCATTACAGGCGTTACGGAAGGAGAGGTTTCAGCTTGAGGGGGATTGGCTTTCGGCAGGACTCCAGAGGCCTTCTTCTCTGGGCAGGAAGAGGCGAGGTGACCAATCACACCACACTTCCAACACGTCGGTTTTCTCCCCATCACAATGACGGGGAAAGTTTTCCCGCCAATCTCCAAGCAGTTGGGAATGGAGGTGAAGGCCTTACGATCGATCATCAACTCGAACCTCCACTCACCCACCTCATATTCCGGAGTCACACTTACTATAGGGCCATACTGCATCAAATATGCCCCTAAGTGCTCACCGAGAATATAGTGAGGAATCTCATGAACCGTTACCTGGGTCCTTCGCCGTCCTAGGTATTCTGTGCGGAGAATGAAATCCTTGGTGATTAAATCACGGGAAGTCATCTCCACACAGTCCTCGGGTGTGGGCAACAGAACGTCCCACATGAAATAGCCCACACCTTTCACAATCTGTTGAGGCTTAACCCCCAAGGAAATCAGTGATTTCATCACTGTGTCTTTTGTGCTACGACAAATTTTGCGCGTTAGCTTGTCAAGCACAAAGAACGACACTGTTCTTTTTGCAATGCGCTCTTTTGCATCGAGATCTACTAAGAGCCATCAGTGATCAGATGTACGTACTGCTTAGCTCTCTCGACGAACTCCGCCACATTGACGATGCATTTGGCGGGGGGGTGGACTCCACACGGAGGGTGATTCTTTCGTCGTTGTCGCTACTTTTTCTTTCTTCTCGTCTTCATTTTTGTTTTCATTTTTATCATCCTTCTTATTCTTGTAGGGTGCCCCTTTTGAAATAATATCCTTATCAGGGGACAAATGTGTAGCATCATTTTTATCGGGAGGGTTCTTTTTAGGGGAGAATAGCTTTTTAACGATGGACCGAATCTGGTCGGCCATCTTGGTAAATTCTTTTATCAATTCAATAAAAATATGTGGTGCAGTAAAACAAAATGATATAAAAACAAATTTCAAAAATAAAATAAAATACAAGAAAGCAACACAAAATCTGAAATAAAATGTGAAAAAGGAGAAATAAAATTAAAACAAGAAAAGAAAAGTAAAAACAAACGAAAAGACAACTAAAATAAAATTGTCCAAAACGGGCACCAATATAAATAAAGTTCAAAAATAGGTCCAAAACCTGTCAAAAAAGAACACAATAAGTAACACCAACCGGGCTAAAAATCCACAAACGTCAAAAAAACGTCAAGCCTGGGCGTGGTCGGAAGCCACGAGAGTGATTAACTCTCAGTTAATATCCTGGTAAGAAGAGTCCATAGTTAAGTGGGTAACGCCCCACAACAATGAGTTAAATGATTCCGTTTTAAAATGTCCCTGTAGCTTATATGGATCGACATAAACTTGATGAAGACCGGAGAGCACAAAGGCTGAAACCTTGTGAGGAAAATCCTAAAATTACGGATAATATTCTGAAGTTGAATAGTGTAAATAACAGGAAACCGCTTATTTTTTTAAATAATTCTCTGTAAAAATGACACAGTCGGTATTCTGAACAAAGGCAAGGAGTTCTTGCATTATTTCCAAAGTAATTCCACTACGAGATCTAATGCTTAGATTCCAATTTAGAGAGTGTCCGATGAAATTCGAGTTAATTTTTACGAGATCTCTGTTTGCGACATTATGGAGATAGATCTGCTGAGGTCTTTCGATAGTAATGTATTTAATTTATCACTTCGGTAACATTATCTGTCAAGAGATCATCAAAGTTTGAAGGAATCTTTACGAAAATCTCATCTAGCCATGTTTCTTTCTTCCCCTTCATCTTGCCAAAGGAACCTCAGATTACCTGTCTTTCCATGGTGTTATGTTATGGTCTGTTTTCAGGAAATCTATATAGTTTCTCTTTAGGCAAGGCAATAAAGCCACTAAGACACAAGGAGGTTACTCAGTGTTAGAGAATATAAAGATATCATTAAGAAAAGAAGATTACAAAAGAACATGAGGATAGTGAATTAAATATTTTTGAAAATAAGCAGTGAGAAGTGTAATACAGAAAACTGTTATCATAGAAATCACAGTTATATTTAGCAAATTCAACTGTAAAAAAATGAGACCTAACCGCCAACCTAGTCAGTCAAGTGTCATATGTAATACACGATTGGGTGATTATGTTTCTTTCGATCCATGTCTATCTAAGCAGATGATTTTTCTTGTGGTAATTTCTTTCTGCGGTAGACTGGTTGCAAACCAAGGCTACAAAACCCAATATGTCTTGCTATTTAACACATAGTTGGAGGAAGAAAAAATTGGTTTATACCTTTCCGAATGATGTTTGCACGATAAAGCACAAAGAGTCACTTTCCATGTTGATGTGAGGCAGAAAGGGGTCTCTCTGATTATTAATAGAGAATCTTTTTTTTTTTTTTTTTGGAGACGTTGAATTTAACAAGATATTCTTTGGCCTCGTTAACAACTGATTCTAGTGAATTTTTTGACCAGTGACCAATATAATATCGAACTGATCAGACTTTCTGTAGAGACAGAAATAAATTTTTGCATTGTCATCACACAGACAAAGTTTTCTTTCCTTAGTAGTTACTGTGTAATTCGTAACAAGATTAGACAGCAGAACCCAGATACATCAACACAAAACATGTATATCTATAAAGACAAAAGAAAAACTTATCTTTGGAAGTGTGTCGTCTTCTGATGAAATTTATCAATACAAATGTAAACATTTATTTTGTAACAAGTATCTATAGACAAAAGCTAAATTGTTATTATTTTAAGATTTTGAAAGAGACGTTCATAAATATTGTTATCTAGACTTTTCAGGTTACCTGAAAAGTCTAGGTAAGAAACATTAATTAATGTCTAAAAAACAAAATGTTGTTGAATATTTGCTTATGAAATGAATATCAAATATCGATATCAAATAAGTTTTTTCGTCGTAAACTGATTTTGAAGGTTAAGTAAGTCCTCTGATTAAATGGTATCATGGCTGAGACTAAGAACTACAATTATACCTACTTAGAGCCAAACCCGAAGCAAACACTAAAATAAAAGTGCTGAAAAAATACAGACATACGGGCAGATAAACAGACACACACACAAACATCTTGCTTTTTATATATATATATATATATATTATCGATTTTCTAAACTATTGTAAGAACTGCAACCTTGAAAAATCTAAATATCGTTTCTTATGTCTTTGTCTATGAGTGTATCAACTTTGATTAAAATCGGACCACTCCTTCTGAAATCCGTTGTTTTGATAATCGATTTTTGATACTTATCGGGGCTACCTCGACACAAAACCTAGCTAACAACACTCGCAGACGCTTATAGTACAACTGTGAAAAATTTCAAGAAAATCGGTTCAGCCGTTTCGGAGTCTATAGGTAACGGACACACACACATACACACACAAAGTTCCATTTATAAATAAGTTTAGATTAGATATAAATTTATGTATATATGTTTTAGTTTCGATCTCGGCCAGAAGCAAGCGGATGTGTCTAACCACACTGATGGGCTGTGATACAGCAAAACAGGCTTGATGACTTGTGGATGACTAATATATATATATATATATATATATTAAATAACAAGAAGGATCCTGTGTATGACGTTAAACTGCATCCGGCAGCAAGGCCTCAGTGTGGGAGGTTGTCGCAGACGCTTATAGTACAACTGTGAAAAATTTCAAGAAAATCGGTTCAGCCGTTTCGGAGTCTATAGGTAACGGACACACACACATACACACACAAAGTTCCATTTATAAATAAGTTTAGATTAGATATAAATTTATGTATATATGTTTTAGTTTCGATCTCGGACAGAAGCAAGCGGATGTGTCTAACCACACTGATGGGCTGTGATACAGCAAAACAGGCTTGATGACTTGTGGATGACTAATATATATATATATATATATATTAAATAACAAGAAGGATCCTGTGTATGACGTTAAACTGCATCCGGCAGCAAGGCCTCAGAGTGGGAGGTTGTGAGGAGCATGGAACCACCTCTTACTGCTGTTGTTCCCAGATCTACCCTGAACCGCAGTGGTAGCACCTGTTAGGGTCCCAGCTATGGGCAAATAGTTAACCCCCAAACTGGGGTCAAAACACTATAAAAGTATAAAAATAGACTTTATGGAAATATATACATTTTTGAAGGAAAAAACTTACCAGCAATACATTTTTGAATACAAAACTACAATATATCTTCAGTTATCTAAAATAAAAAAAAATAATTTTCATTAAAATCTGATTAAATCAACTTTCTTAATATAATCAAAAATTCAAAAAAATATTTTAAAACCCTAGCTTTTGGCATTAAATAACCAACAAAAGTTGGTATGCCGTTGGGTAAAACTCAAACAACAACAGGAGGTTATGAATTTAATCATTTTCTTTGGATTTGTTTTCATTTTTATAGTCTTGAATGTTTGCTATGCAAAGGAGTAACTCTTTCATGAATAGAAATATTTGAAAAAATCTTGGCGCATATGAATATTTCGATATGATTCCATAGCAGCAATCACAAAAATATTCCGTCTAAGTAATGTACATTCTCTCTTAATAATTATGAAATTCTTTAGATCAAAATCTGGTTGAATTTATTTATGATACATTGTTGCGTATAAGATTATTTTTGTGCGCGGGAGATAATTTCCTCCATATATATTTTCTTAATTCATCGATAGATAGATAGATAGATAGATAGATAGATAGATAGATAGATAGATAGATAGATAGATATGGGCACTTTGAAATAGATAGATAGATAGATAGATAGATAGATAGATAGATAGATAGATAGGTACTTTGAAATAGATAGATAGATAGATAGATAGATAGATAGATATGGGTACTTTGAAATAGATAGATAGATATATAGATAGATAGATAGATAGATAGATAGATATGGGTACTGAAATAGATAGATAGATAGATAGATAGATAGATAGATAGATAGATAGATAGATAGATATGGGCACTTTGAAATAGATAGATAGATAGATAGATAGATAGATAGATAGATAGATAGATAGATATGGGCACTTTGAAATAGATAGATAGATAGATAGATAGATAGATAGATAGATAGATATGGGCACTTTGAAATAGATAGATAGATAGATAGATAGATAGATAGATAGATAGATATGGGCACTTTGAAATAGATAGATAGATAGATAGATAGATAGATATGGGCACTTTGAAATAGATAGATAGATAGATAGATAGATAGATATGGGCATTTTGAAATAGATAGATAGATAGATATATAGATATACACTAAATAGATAGATAGATAGATAGATAGATAGATAGATAGATAGATAGATAGATAGATAGATATGGGCACTTTGAAATAGATAGATAGATAGATAGATAGATAGATAGATAGATAGATAGATATGGGTACTTTGAAATAGATAGATAGATAGATAGATAGATAGATATGGGCATTTTGAAATAGATAGATAGATAGATAGATATATATATATGGGTACTGAAATAGATAGATAGATAGATAGATAGATAGATAGATAGATAGATAGATAGATAGATATGGGCACTTTGAAATAGATAGATAGATAGATAGATAGATAGATAGATAGATATGGGCACTTTGAAATAGATAGATAGATAGATAGATAGATAGATAGATAGATAGATAGATAGATAGATAGATAGATATGGGCACTTAGAAATAGATAGATAGATAGATAGATAGATAGATAGATAGATATCCAAGTGAATAAAGAACAAAGAAAATATTAACAACGTTCAAAGCATTAATTTCAAAGCGGTGCACAATATACGAATAGAGCTGTGAATATTCATTATAAATTGTAGTTTAGAACATCTACGACAAAATCTACATTTTGTTTCGACATAAAAAAGTAAATATTTCATCAGGTAGCAAACGCTATTTATTTTACATATTCTAAACTGCAATTTATAATATATATATATATATATATTGGAGTAGATAGACTGAAATATCGCCCGGTTCACACTCCACCCTCGTCTATTGAACAGGTTAAGAGGCTCATCCCTTGTTCCCTGTTTAGGATGTGATTTCCGGCTTTCTCTTTTCCAATCTTTTCCAATCTTTTCACTAATACGTAGCCCCCTGCACATCATTTGCTTTACCGCCTTGCTCGGGGTGATACGATTAAAAATATATATATATATATTCTTCATTTGAAACCGAGTTATTAGGCGACCTAGGTTTCTACCATGTCGTGTCTTCAGGCGATTTGCTATAACTGATTTTGCCGGGTTTTTTTTTTTTGTTTTTTGTTTTTTTTTAATTTAAGAACGCTCACGTAACGGTGTTTTGTTTTTTTTTTTTGAACGCTCACGTGACGGAGAATTTTAGGACGCGCAATTTTTAAAATTACAAGAAATTATAACGTTTTTATCCATGGATGAAAACGTTATAATTTCTTGTAATTAAATAAAAAAACCCCGTAAAATCAGTTATTGCAAATAGCCTGAAGACACCACGTGATAGAAACCTTGGTCGTGTACTAACTCGTTTACAAATGAAGAATATTCAAAAGTTCTACAATATAATTGTATAAATTAACTGCATGAATAATCTTTAAATTATCAATATCTTATAATGCAAAAGAACACCGAATATGATAGTCTAGTAAATAGTTGTTGTGATACTGCCACTACACTATCTCGCAGACTGACTTATACCCTTTCATCGAATTCCTTATAATAAAAAGATAAAATTATCAATGTAGACGAGCAAATGTAGTTTCTATTGTTAATTAAAAATAAATAAAAATCTAACAATATATCTTTTTAATTATTATTATACATTAAAATATTGGGTATTAAAACATTTCATTGATTGATTCGTTTTCTATGACTTTTTTTTTAATCATATCACCCCAAGCAAAGCAAAACACCACTGATGCGCAGGGTGGCTACGTAAGAGTGAAAAGATTGGAAAAGAGAAAAACCGGAAACCACATCCTAAACAGGAAACAAGGGATTAGCCTCTTCAACTGTTTAATAGACGAGGGTGGAGTGTGAACCGGGCGATAGTTTAGTCTATCTACTCCAATTGAAAAAAATAAAATAAAATAAAAGAAAGAGTGAAAAGATTGGAAAAGAGAAAAACCGGAAACCACATCCTAAACAGGAAACAAGGGATGAGCCTCTTCACCTGTTTAATAGACGTGGGTGGAGTGTGAACCGGGCGATAGTTTAGTCTATCTACTCCAATTGAAAAAAATAAAATAAAATAGAAGAAAGAGTGAAAAGATTGGAAAAGAGAAAAACCGGAAACCACATCCTAAACAGGAAACAAGGGATGAGCCTCTTCACCTGCTCAATAGACGTGGGTGGAGTGTGAACCGGGCGATAGTTTAGTCTATCTACTCCAATAATCAAGTTTTTTTTAATCGTTTCTCCACAAGCAAGGCGGTGCCGCCACTGAAGCGCAGGGGGCTGCATAAGAGTAAAAGTTTTGGCAGGAGGAGGATGAAGAGAAAGAAAAACCAGTTACAGTGGGTGTCAGAGAAAGGGCAAGAGAAGAATGGGAACACAGGTGTGAAGTCAGTTTTGAAGGTAGAGAGAAAGGAAAAGAACAAGATTTACGGGGTGATGTAGAAGGAACTGGGGTCAAGTAAAAAAGAGATGGGTATTGACATTGCATTCAAAATCAAGAAGGTTGTAACAGTCATGAAAGCAAGTATATGGAAGGTGTTCCAGTCTGGTTGCACGAGTAAATTTTTGTAGCAGGGCCACCAGTGACTTAAGATCGTCGGAACAGAAGCCATGAAAATATTTGTAGAAAAGAGAGAGGAAAACCACATCCCGCCGATGAGAAAAGTGGTTGGATTCGTGCGGCCAAGTCGGGAGCAATCACATTACAGATTCTTCTTTGGAGCCTGTCAAGAACCTTTAGATGAACAGCAGGGGCGCCTGACCATATATGACAACAATATTCTATGCACAGACGGATAGTTGATTTGTTTATGTGCAAAATGGATTCAGGCGGAAAAAAATTCCTGACCCGACACAGTGACCCAAACTGCTGTGGATTTAGCTATTGACTCAATGCAATGATTCCACTTGAGATCGGAAGAAAGTGTAAGGCCGAGGAGGCGCAGTGTATTGCATTCAGGGAGACTCGCTTGGTCCATGCGTATGGTGGGACTTGTAAGTTCTTTAAAGTCAGGGAATATATTTAGATATTACGGGTTAATGCAGGGTTAAAGGCTGGAGGGCTAGCTGCACTCCTATAGAAGTGGGGACTAGAGGATTTGCAGCAAGGTCCTTATGCAAAGCCTTAACAGATATTGGGATAGTGGGAGTAAAAAAAAGAAAAGCACTCAAGTCCATAACCGAAACAGAAGAACAGCTAATTGGTTATGGATCAAAAAAGAGAGTGCCTGGATTCCAAATTGTTAGCTAAAATTCCCCGAAATTCTGCGTCTAAATGAATATTTCGGACGAGCTCATGTGCAGTTCGTCTCTAAATGGAAAGTGGCTCTGACTGTCGCCAATCGGAAGCATTTGCAGGGTTTCGTACCAGGCCTAAACGTAATTTTCCAGCGTCTGAAAGCGCTTATCGAGGGTGGGCCGGAGGCTGACCATCTCTGGTCGGGTCGGCGCGGTGAGAGGGGTATGATGTTGAAAGAGCCGAAACCCCCTAGTGATCCTCGCGACGACATCACTGACGACACCGTCTAGCGCCCCCCCATTACTAATTAACCTATAACTGGCGATGAAAGGTAGATTCTTATATTCTTCTTCTATGTGCCCTGTCCTTTCAGGCCGTAGGCGATCATGGCTTTCCACGTCTCCCTATCCCTGGTGGCTCTTAGCACACCTTCTCCTGTTACACCATGCAACCCCCGTTCTGTCATCCACTAGCTCAAGCCCATAAATCTTGAATATAAATGTATAGAAACCAGTATGGCCACAAAATGAGGGATCAATTTATATATTGATTATAATATAATATTGATCCCCCACTTTATATCAACATTATAATATCTTATAAACAGTTTGCATATATATTCTTCTTCTATGTGCCCTGTCCTTTCAGGCCGTAGGCGATCATGACTTTCCACGTCTCCCTATCCCTGGTGGCTCTTAGCACGCCTCCTCCTGTTACACCATGCAATCCTCATTCCATCATCCATTAGCTCAAGCCCATAAACCTAGACTATATAAATGTGTACAAACTAGCACGGCCACAAAATGAAAGCATCAGTTTATATATTGATTATAATATAAAATTGATCCCCCACTTTATATCAACATTATAATATCTTATAAACAGTTTGCATATATATTCTTCTTTTATGTGCCTTGTCCTTTCAGGACGTAGGCGATCATGGCTTTCTACGTTTCCCTATCCCTGGTGGCTCTGAGCACGCCTTCTCCTGTTAGACCATGCAATCCTCGTTCTGTCATCCACCTGATTAGGTCCTTCAAATATGTTATCCCTTGCTTGCCTGTCTCTTTTTCCCTTTATCTTGCCTGTTAGTATCAGTTTCTCCGGGCCCCAAAGCGTATTTTGAGGCCAAAGACAAATTGTTCTACTGAAAAGACTTTCGAATTGTTAGAGAAGCGTTCGATTCAGTCTGAGTTAGATCGTGTGAGAGAGAGAGAGAGAGAGAGAGAGAGAGGGGAAGAGAAAAAGGGATAGTCAGTGATAGATCGAGAGAGAGAGAGAGAACAGACTGCTAAAGACAGATATGGACACTTTAAATAGATAGATAGATAGATAGATAGATAGATAGATAGATAGATAGATAGATAGATAGATAGATAGATAGATATGGACACTTTGAAATAGATAGATAGATAGATAGATATGGACATTTTGAAACAGATAGATAGATAGATAGATAGATAGATAGATAGATAGATAGATATAAAAAAAACACATGTAGAGAAAACAATGCGAATATATATATATATATATATATATATATATATATATAGAGAGAGAGAGAGAGAGAGAGAGATATGATAAGCTCTATATTATCATTTCTATGAGACAGAAATGAAAATAATTGACCGGGTCCGTGTGGAAAGGGAGATGTGTTTACAATTTGCAGGAGATCGATACGAAACGATGCCTATGTTAGTGTAACAAAGCCTTTGTGTCTTGCTGTTTGTTTCATTTCCGCAGATCGTGTCAGGTGATGTTAGCAAGTAAATCCTACGTACAAATTCATCACCGTGATCAAAATGTCGCCACTAACTTTCGAGCTCAAAATCAACAATATCACCAGAATAAATCTATCACCTCCAAGAGCCAGTTGGTAGTCGGCGTCTACTTACGCTACAAACAACTGAGTCAACATAAGCTTATACTTTTACTGATATACCTTTATAGACTGGAAGAAATAAGCTCATATTTGTGATATTATTTCACTTCTAACCAAGGTGATAAAGTCACTAAGACTCAAGATTGGGAGGGTCGAACAGAATAAAAAATCTTTATTGAGCGACACGAGAGAGTAGACAGAAAATTCGGTCAGTTAAGTGCTATATGTGATACACGCTTGGGCGATCATGTCTCGAAAGAGACCTGACTTACCGAGCAGAAGATTATCCCACATTAGTTTGCTATTATTTTCTGCGGTAGACAGGTTGCTAGCCACGTATAGAACCCAATCTATCCTGTTATTTGATTCATAGCTAGAGGGAGAAGATATGTATTATATTATTAAGTAATAATTAGTGGGGGATCAGTTTATTACTTCATAAAAATAGAAAACCGATACCCCACATTATGCCCAGTAGAAGCCTTAATCATTATTCCAACTATTATATTCAGTCAGTCAGTTAAGTGCCATACGTGATACACGCTTGGGGGATCATGTCTCGAAAGAGACATGACTGACTGGGCAGAAAATTATCCCGCAGTAGGTTGCCATTGCTTTCTGCAGTAGACTGGTTGCCGACCAAGGCTATAGAACCCAATCTGTCCTGTTGTTTGACTCATAGCTAGAAAGGGAAGATATGTATTATATTATTATGTAGTAATAAGTGGGGGATCAGTTTATTACTTCATAACAATAGAAAACTAATCCCCCAATTTACACCCAGCAAAAGTTTTAATTATGTTTCCAACTATTATATTTAGTCAATCAGTTAAGTGCCATATGTGATACACGCTTTGGAGGAACAAGGCTATAGAACTCAACCTGTCCTGTTATTTAACCCATAATTGGAGGGAAGAGACGGATTAATACTTTTCCCAAGGGTATTTGCACATAAGTGAATGCAAGGAGTTCAACTGGAATTCGAACTCGGCATCCTGATTTCTCGTTCCGAGTCGATATCCACTGTACCAAAACGCACAGAAAATTAATTGACAGAAAAGCAAGAATCTGGAGCGATTTCCAAAGGCATACATTGCGAGAAAATAAAGCATTAGAATAGAATGAGAAATGTGAACCGATGAGACCTATCTGCCAATCTAGTCAGTCAGTTAAGTGCCATACGTGATACACATTTGGGTGATCATGTCTTGAAGTAGGCATGATCGACTGGGCAGAGATTTTTCTGCAGAAGGAAAATAGTCTTCTTCTTCTATGTGCCCTGTCCCTTCAGGACGTAGGCAATCATGGCTTTTCACGTTTCCCTATCCCTGGTGGCTCTGAAAACGCCTTCTCCTGTTACACTATCCAATCCTCGTTCCGTCATTCACTTGATTGGGTCCTTCAAATATGATATCCGTTGCTTTCCCCTGTCTCTTTTTCCCTCTATCTGGCCTGTTAGAATCAGATTCTCCAAGCCCTCCTTCCTCATTGCGTGTCCCAGGAACTTCAGCTGTATCTTGAAATAGTACTGACCTAAAATTCATAAAGTCGAGATACTGAATAGGAAAGAACATCCAAACATTTCTCGTGAAAATATTCATAGGAAAATCTGACAGAAGCTATATTACGGGGATGCGCCAATGACTGAAGCTGAGATGCCAGGTTAGGACTAATAGCATTACAGATTCTTTCTTGTATGCTACACTTATTAATTACAATCTTTCTGTTTCTCTCTCTCTCTCAATATATATATATATATATATATATATATATATATATATATATATATATATTAGTCATTCACATACAAGCCTGTTTCGCTGTATCACAACTCATGAGTATGGCTAGACACATCCACTTGCTTCTTGCCGGGATCGAAACTCCATCAGTGTGGCTAGACACATCCACTTGCTTCTGACCGGGATCAAAACTCGACCGATTTGGTGTCAGTCGTAGTCGCTACCCCCTAAACCATAGGCGCATGGAATCAGAGAAGGGAAATTTTAATGTGTTGTATATAAGCAGTGTATACACACACCAGTCAGCGAAAGAACTCAATTCATTCCTGAAGATTAATACATATACCGCAGAAGAAGAAGCTGTTTTTAAAATTTCCTTCTCGAGAGAGCTCAATCGTAATGAGAGCATAATATATTAGTCATTTTTTCGAACACTGATTTTTTCACTAATTTATACTCTTTCTCTATTTATTGCTGGTATTATCTGACTCAGTATCTGTGATCAAAAATATATATTGTCTTTATCTTTGTTGTTTCGGCAGTTATAAGCAGCAGCCTTTGTCAGGTGATTGTCGATGTGTACTAACATTCAAAGAATTTCGAACTGAACTATTTAATTTATCTAGTCGAATAAATTGTTCCTGTTTCACTGGCCATGTTCAGAAGTCATTTCTCTATATCATACTAGCAGGATAACCCGGCGTTGCTCGGGTGTAATGAAAGCTTTGAAACTTATCTATAGTCTCGGAGCTCAGAATCAGCCTAAAGAATATTTGAAATAATGAAATAATAAAATGATTGCGACAATTTAACAATCGCACCTGATATATATATATATATATACTAGCAGTATAGCACGGCGCTGCTCGGGTGTAATGAAAGCTTTTAAACTAATCCATGGTCCTGGAGCTCGAACTCTTTGGACGTTGGCACGAAAGACTAAAAAGCAATAGTTGTTTCCAGTTAAAGCGAAACCGTAGACTGAAAGAAAAATGAATGGATGTAAGTCAAATTTTGATTTCCTGGTATCGATATCAAAATTTCGCATTACTGTAAGAACTGCAACCTTGAAACTTCTGAATATCTTTTCTTATGTCTTTGTCTATCAGTGTATCAAATTTGATTAGAATCGGACCACTCCTTCTATAACCCGATTTTTTCGATTTTCGATATTTATCGGGGGTACCTCGACACAAAACCTAGTTAAGAACACTCGCGGATGCTTATAGTACAACTGTGTAAATTTTCAAGAAAATCAGTTCAGCCGTTTCGGAGTCTATAAGCAACGGACCCACACACAGGCACACATACGCACACCGACAAAATTCCATTTATAAATAGGTTTAGATTTAGCCAGTAAGTTAATGATTCCAACTATTATAATCAGTCACTCAGTTATGTGTCATACGTAATACACACTTGGGCGATCATGTCTCGAAAGAGACATGAATGACTGGGCAGAAGATTATCTAGCAGTAGGTTGCCATTACTTTCTGTGGTACACTGAAATATAATTTATGTTTGCAACCGGTCTGCCAAGTCAGTATCGATCACGTTACAGATTCTCCGTTGTATTTTGTCAAGAACCCCGAGGAGAATAGCAGGGGCAACCGACCAGATGTGGCAGCAGTATTCAATACACGGGCGGATGGTAGATTTATGTATGTGCAGGATAGATTCAGACGGGAAAAACTTCTGGGCCCTGCACAGAGAAGCGACTTTCACAGCGGCGGAGCTCCCAACACTCTCACCATCTACCCAACTCTCATTCTCGCTATCCTTACTCGTCTATCACCCTCCTTCTGACATTTCCTATATCTAACCATCCTTTCTCACCACTTTCCCCTCTATGTAACCCCCTGCGCAATAGTGGCAGTGAAATGCCTTGCTCGGGGTGAAACGACTATATATATATATATATATATATATATATATATATATGTCCTCAAAAGCAAAAAAAAAATCTTATGATCACATGAAAATTGACATAAAAAAACATAATACATTCTCTTTCATTTTAATAACGCCTGAATATATTAAAACTTTGAATAAGTTTTCTACCTGACGGCGTTCCCAGAACTGCGTGCAGGTAATTTCAGATGATGCGGCATCTATAAATATGTCATTTCGCCGAAATCTAAAAAACTTTGTTCTTCATAGAGTTAAACGTATCTTGATTCCCTCTTATGGTGCTATAGGCTTTATATATCGGGAACCCGCAAACATTCACTGTGCAAACAGCGTGATTTTTGGGGGCTCGATATTATTAGCCTCTAGCTCTTTGCAGTCATAATTTTTAAAAAAATTTCCCCGCCATTTTTCATGACACACTTTATTTTAATTTTAATTTAAATTTAATTTTAATTTCCCGTAGAGGCCTGACGAGCGGGAGCGAAACAGGTTGCTTCACATTTTTTATTAATATTTCATAATTTATAACAACAAGCTACACACTCTCATTTCTTTAATTAAAATTTGTAATTATAAAAACACTTTCTAATATATATATATATATATATATATATATATATATATATATTATATATGAAAATTTAAGGGCAGGTTGGTAAAGTGTCTTCAATCTTATATGTTTTGCTTTAAAAAAAATCTCAGAAGCTTTAAAATCAAACCTATGTGATTAAAAACACTTTTTCTTTTTTTTAATCGTATCACCCCGAGCAAGGCTGTAACGCCACTGATGTGCAGGGGGCTACGTAATAGTGAAAAGATTGGAAAAGAGAAAGCCGGAAGCCACATCCTAAACAGGGAAAAAGGGATGAGCCTCTTAACCTGTTCAATAGACGTGGGTGGATGTGAACAGGGCGATAGATAGATCTATCTACTCCAATTGAAAAAGAAAAAGCCGGAAAACACATCCTAAACAGGGAACAAGGGATGAGCCTCTTAACCTGTTCAATAGACGTGGGTGGAGTGTGAACCGGGCGATAGATAGATCTATCTACTCCAATTACCTGTTCTTTACTTATTCTATACATCTTGTCGGATTCCTATCCATATCTTTAAGTCATATATATTGTACGTGCGTTTGTATGCTTGTTTGCGCCTATATATATTCACAATTACTGCCAATAAGACTGTAAAGCGGCAGACGCCGAACACTTTTAAATTAGCCGCTCTCAGTCTTGGTCTAATTACCTAGAATTTAGTAGGAATGTGCTTTTGTATAGTGTAAATATCTCTTCAATATGGCAGTGAATGCTGGATAATATCATCGAAAATAAAGGAAAGACTTGAAGCAGCTGAAATGTGGTTCTACAGAAGGATGCTGCGGATATCATGGATCGAGCATGTGAGCAATGATGGAAACGAACAGGAAATTAATACTGAGCATCAGAAAAAGACTTGAAGCAGCTGAAATGTGGTTCTACAGAAGGATGCTGCGGATATCATGGATCCAGCATGTGAGCAATGATGAGGTTTCGGAAAAGATGGAAACGAAAAGGAAATTAATACAGAGCATCAGAAAAAGACTTGAAGCAACTGAAATGTGGTTCTACAGAAGGATGCTATGGATATCATGGATCAAGCATGGGAGCAATGATGAGGTTTTGGAAAGGATGGAAACGAAAAGGAAATTAATACAGAGCATCAGAAAAAGACTTGAAGCAGCTGAAATGTGGTTCTACAGAAGGATGCTGCGGATATCATGGATCCAGCATGTGAGCAATGATAAGGTTTTGGAAAGGATGGAAACGAAAAGGAAATTAATACAGAGCATCAGAAAAAGACTTGAAGCAGCTGAAATGTGGTTCTACAGAAGGATGCTGCGGATATCATGGATCGAGCATGTGAGCAATGATGAGGTTTTGGAAAGGATGGAAACAAAAAGGAAATTAATACTGAGCATCAGAAAAAGACTTGAAGCAGCTGAAATGTTGTTCTACAGAAGGATGCTGCGGATATCGTGGATCGAGCATGTGAGCAATGATGAGGTTTTGGAAAGGATGGAAACAAAAAAGGAAATTAATACTGAGCATCAGAAAAAGACTTGAAGCAGCTGAAATGTTCTACAGAAGGATGTTGCGAATATCGTGGATCGAGCATGTGAGCAATGATGAGGTTTTAGAAAGGATGGAAACGAAAAGGAAATTAATACTGAGCATCAGGAAGAGACAGCTGAAGTTCCTGTAACACGCAATGAGGAAGGAGGGCTTGGAGAACCTGATACTAACAGGCTAGATAGAGGGAAAAAGAGACAGGGGAAAGCAACGGATAACATATTTGAAGGACTTAATCAGGTGGATGATGGAACGAGGGTTGCTTGGTGTAACAGGAGAAAGCGTGCTGAAAGACACCTGGGATAGGCAGACGTGGAAAGCCATGATCGCCTACGTCCTCAAGGGACAGGGCACATAGAAGAAGAAAAAGAAGTAAAACTTTTATCGCTAATACCGATTAAATACTGATTAACTACACAAGCTTGGCTTTTAGATAGATTTACATTCTCTGCAATATAAATTTATAGAAACTGCATTGGCCATAAAGTGAGTGTTCAGTTTATTTATTGATTGCAATATAGGATCGATCCCCCACTGTATTCACCTTAAAATCTTGTGTTTGTTTTTTAAATTCTGATAATGCATAAACAGCTCTTCTCCTCAAGATCTGGGTTAATTAGTAAGATTTTTGTCAGTAAAATGATTATATCCAAAAAGAATTTTTTCCCAATCTAAAAAAATAATTTCTGGCTTTAAATAACCTTCAAAGAGTAGATAACCAAAAAAATAAAAAATACAACCCAATCAAATCGTATGCTTTTGAAGCTTGGGTAATCAACAATATGGATTAATATTTTTAACGAGAGAAAGACGTATGAGAACAGTTATTTAAAGATTTTTTTTTTTAATAGAGAACTTACTGATTTATATTCCACTCTCTCTTTCCGTTTATTCAAGTTTAATTTTCCTTAATTCCTTCGTCTGTTTCAGCCGGTGTCATGAAATTGTCATATAATTTTCCTTTCATACTCAAAACCTCACGGCTCTAGGTCTCTGCAAATCGCAATTTATAAACTACAATTATGACCGGACGGCATTTCGAGCTTCGTTCTATTGATTGACAGATGATTGGTTTTATTTGGAGGCATTTCAACGCCTGTATGGGTTATTTAATGCAGAAATCTAAATATCCTGAATGCAGTTTCAAGGCTTCGGCTAAATATATATATATATTTTTTTTTATACAGTTGTATATCTTCAAATACACATAAAATATAGTACTGGTCACTTTTTTATAAATATTTATTTTTGGAAATTTTTTATATAAAACATTTTTTTTTACTATATTTTTATACTTTCATAGTCTTTGTTTGTTGTTTGGGTGGGATTACCAATTGCTCATAGCTCAGACCCTAACAGTATCGAGAAGACCAATAAAAAGTAACTGTTAGCAAAAAAATATTACGATTACATCTAGTTATTTCAACTGTAAAGTTATCGTGATCGGGGTAATAACCTTTGCAAAGTCTGACCCCCACAGTTAAATATTTAAATTTAAATTTGTTAAATATAACTTTTTGGACTAATATTTCCATTGGCGTTGTTTTTGATCTTTGAAATGTAATTTGTAAATAAAAAGCAATGAATAAAACAATGTTTAAGCTTGGTTGGTTGAATGATTTCGTTTAGCGGCATATCAACACTTCTATGGGTTATTTAATGCCGAAATCTAAATACTTTGAATAGAATTTTTTGGTTTCAGATAAGTATACTTTTAGAGCAATTGTATGACTTCAACTAGTGATAAAATGAATTTTTGGTAATTTTACTTTAAAATATATTGATGGTCATTTTGCTTTAAAAATGTATTGCTGGTAACTTTACTATGAGCTTATAATTACATAACTGTTTGTCTATATTTCTGAGATGAGATAATATTTACAGTATTTACATTATTCGGACTATTATTTGTTGCCATTTGTACGACGTTTCGACCGTTGTCCACTTCGGCCTTCTTCAGTTGCTAGAAATTTTGAACCGAACCCTTTATTACAATCACTGGCGTATATGAACTCCATTCCTTGGTGCCTCTTTTCGTAGTCATGAGTTATCTCCCTCTAACCCTATAAGTTACTTGTTCACTACTGCTGTAGCCTGGTATTGAACTCACAACTCTTTGGGTCAAGTCACAGGAACTAACTAACGTCTATATCAACTTGGTCATGTGTCCTTAAGTCATTAGTTCCTGTGACTTGACCCAAAGTTGTGAGTTCAATACCAGGCTACAGCAGTGGTGAACAGGTAACTTACAGGGTTAGAGGGAGATAACTCATAAAAGAGGTACTACTACGCAAGCAATGAAGTTCATATACCCTAGTGAGTGTAATAAAGTGTTCGGTTCGAAATTCCTAGCACCTGAAGAATGTCAGAGCGTACAACGGCCGAAACGTGGTACAAATGGTAACAAAAATTAAGACAACAGTCCGAATAATATAAATACTGTAAATGCATTACTGGTATCTTTTGTATAAAAATGTGTACTTTTACTTTCATGGTGTTTTGTTTTTGGTTGGGTTGTCACAATTTTCCATAGCTGGGACCTTAACATAAGATTCCACCTCGGATTGATGGTTGACAAATTCTTGCCAACATTCTTGTACGTCTACACTAAAATCTTGTCTTTATCAAATTCTGATTAAGTATAAATCCACGTCATCTCCCCCAGATATGGGTTAAGTAATCTGGAAAAAATGTGCCTGTCCCTAAATGATTTAAGCGATCATGGATATCCGCTTGCCCCCATCCCTTGTCGTTCTTAATATTTTTCCTCTCGATATCTCTCACAATCCCCACCCTGGCATCGATTTGCTTTAGCCCATCACGAATGCTTTTACCTGTCTCTCTTTCGCTTGCTCTGAGTATTAGATCTTCTAATTCCTCCTTCCCCATTACGTGTCCCAGAAATTTCAACTGTTTTTTCCTGATGCTAAGTATAAATTTCATTTTCGTTTTCATACTCTCCAAAAACTTGTCGTGGCTCAAATATTCAGCCCATGGTATCCTCAGCATCTGTCGGCAGAACCATTGTTCTAATGATCCGAGTCTCTCTTACATCTTTGAGAAGATTATCTAGAATTCGCTGCCATACAGAAGGGCAGATATCATATAACTCTCCAGTATTCCTTTCTTTGTTTCCAATGAAAATCTACCTGTCTGAGCCTTTGCAATGTGCCTTTGGCTATCATAATACGAGTTCGGATCTCAGTGTCGCACTTCCCATCCTCTGTTAGAACACGTCTCTGGTGTTTAAATCTCTGCTTGTTGTTGATATCTAAAAATAAAAGATTATTATATTCAAAAATAGATTTCTTACTATCTAAAAATATTTCCAGGCTTTTGTTTTCTGTCATCACCAATATGAAACACTAGCAGTATAGCCTGGCGTTGATCGAGTGTACTGAAAACTAATCCAAGGTCCTGGAGCTCAGACTCTTTGGACCTTGGCACGAAAGACTAAAAAACAATAGTTGTTTTCAGTTAAAGCGAAACCGTAAAAGAAAATTCAATGGATGTAAGTCAAATTTTGATTTCCTGGTATCGATATCAAATAAGTTTTTTTTGTCGTAAACTGAATTTTGAAGGCTAAATAAGTCCTCTGAGTAAATGATATCATGGCTGAGACTAAGAACTACAATTATACCTACTTAGAGCCAAACCCGAAGCAAAAACTAAAATAAAAGGGCTGAAAAAATACAGACATACAGGTAGATAAACAGACACACACGCACACACAAACATCTTGCCTTATATATATATATATATATATATATATATATATATATATATATTATCAATTTTCTGCACTATTGTAAGAACTGCAACCTTGAAACTTCTGAATATGGTTTCTTATGTCTTTGTCTATGAGTGTATCAAATTTGATTAAAATCGGACCACTCCTTCTATAACACGATTTTTTCCATTATCGATTTTTTTTATATTTATCGGGGGTACTTCGGCACAAAACCTAGCTAAGAACACTCGCAGACGCTTATAGCATAACTGTTTAAATTTTTAAGAAACTCGGTTCAGCCGTTTCGGAGTCTATAGCTAACGGACACACACACACACACACACACACAAAGTTCCATTTATAAATAAGTTTAGATTTGTCCACATATATGCTACGAATAGAAACAAACTACTGTATTTTTTTCCGGTTTACAAGAGACAGTTTTTTTCTTTAAAAAAAACCCTGAAAATTACGTGTGTTTCTTCCAAGATGAATGTATCAGTTACCACTATGACATCAATCGTAGTGAGGATCATTTATTGTACGTGACTAACACTAGTGATGACTCTGCAGATGATAGTTTAGAGATTTTACATGAATCCAACAGTGACGAGTTTTGGGGATTTAAGAACGAATAAAATTTCTTTGATTGTTTTATAATTTAAATTCATATCTTTTAAAATTTTTTAAATCATTTTGATGAAAATAAACCACCCTTGGACCAAGAAAGGTGTACAATATATTTAGTAACCACCAACTAGTATGTCTTTACCATACAAACAAACTCGGACGAGTTATTAATGCAATCAATATATGACGCCAGTATGTGAAAGACGCATAGTGAATACGTTTTGGTGATGAGAATGACATTTTTTTTTCAGAAAATTCTTTCCAATATTAGATTGTGTCTTTAATAAGGCAGCGTCTTGTAAGCCAGAAAAATATGGTTGTACAATACGGTTGTCATTTTGACATTAGATATGAAGCCATAAATAAGTAATATTAAAAAAAAAAGGCTTTATTATAAAAATAAATTTCAAACTGTGAAACATCTCTCATTCTCTAAACCTATCAAATATTCTTTAAATGCCATAACTCTTTATAATAAAGGCGAGCATGATTTTTTTTTTTTAATCATCTCACCCCAAGCAAGGCATTCCACTGCCACTATTGCGCATGGGGCTACATAGGGGAAGGTAAAGAGAAGGAGTGGATAGACATAGGGAATGTCAGGAGAAAGGTGACAGATGAGTAAGGATAGCGAGGATGAGGGTCGGGCAGATGGGAAGAGTGCTTGATAGAATGGGAGCAGGTTAGTGTGTTAGGAGGTGTGTATTGACCTTACATTTAAACTCCTGGAGATTGTAGCCGTCGGGGAATCAATCGTTTGGAAGAGAATTCCACAGTCGGGAAGTGCGAGGAAAGAAACTATTGGAGTAGAAGTTACGGCTGTATTTTATCGGTTTCACTGTAAAAGGGTGGGATCTAGTTGCTAACCTAGTATCTCGTGCAAATTCGTATTTAGGGGGCACCAGTGATCTAAGTTCATCGGAGCAGAAGCCGTGAAAGTATTTATAGAAGAGACACAGGGAAGCCACGTCTCGCCGGTGGGAGAGAGACTGCAGGCGGTCTGCCAAGTCGGTATCTATCACATTACAGACCCTCCTCTGAACCTTATCGAGAAGCCCGAGGAGAACAGCAGGGGCACCCGACCAGATATGGCAGCAGTATTCAATGCACGGGCGGATGGTAGATTTGTAAATGTGCAGGATAGATTTAGACGGAAAAAACTTCCGGGCCCTACACAGAGAACCGACTTTCATAGCAGCGGATTTAGCAATGGATTCGATATAGTCATTCCATTTGAGGTCCGCTGAAAGTGTGAGACCAAGGAGGCGTAGTGTTTTACTCTCTGGGAGGCAAGCCTGGTCCATGCTAATGGGAGGTAGGTGAGATTGTCGATGATGGTTAATTGACAGTAGCTTCGTTTTAGAAGCATTAAAATTTACTAGCCATTTCTTACCCCAGTCCAATATGGATTGGAGGTTTTTTTCAATCTCGGCTGCGAGTTTAGCTTTGACGCCTACACCAGATTTTTGTTGGAGGCGAGAGTAAACTGTGGTGTCATCGGCGTACAAACCTATTTGGGTTCTTATGGAATCAGGGAGATCATTAATATATATCAGGAAGAGTGTAGGACCTAAGATGGAGCCTTGGGGGACACCTGCGTTTGTATGGTAGTTCTGAGAGGCATGTCCGTTTAATACCACTTTCATTGTGCGGTTAGAGAGGAATGACTGGATTAGTTCAAACAAATGTCCAGTTTACATAGAAGTAATTATTTTATTATTACGATTTTTTTGGTAAAGATTTTCTGGTTTATTTTTATATAATCAGTTTTCATTTCAGGGCAATATGATAAACTGAAAATTCCCTCGTTCTCTAAAACTTTTCAGCTTTTTAAAAAATGATTTAACACAAATGAAGTAAAGGAACATGGTTCTCGAAACGTTCTTTTTTGGTTACCTTTGGAGATATTCTCGATTATCATTTCTGGGTAACTAGATGATGATTAATTGTTTGAGTTTGAGTTTGAGTTTTGTTTAACGGTATATCAACACCTCTGTGGGTTATTTGATGCCGAAAGGGTGGGGTTTTTTGTTTTGTTTTTTTAATAGTGAGAAGGCTAATCTAGTCACATTTTAATTAATTTTTTTTTTTTTTTAAAAATTGAAAACTTCTTCCAGTTTTGTATTCATAAAAATTTTGCTGAGAATATATATATTTTTTTATAGAAGGTTATGGTAATATTTTTTTTTTTGTTGGTAATATTTTTCCTTCAAAAATTATATATATATATATTTTTTTTTAAGTTTATTTTTCTGTGTATATTATAAAATTTTATTTTTATTTTTTTTTAAATTTTATTTTATTTTTGATACTTTCAGCTTGTTTTTACCAGTTTGGGGGCTAGCTATTTGCCCATAGCTGGGACCCTACCAGGTGCTACTACTCTGGGTCAGGGTGGACCTGGGAACAACAGCAATTAAGAGGTGGTTCCATGCTCCTCACAACCTCCCAATCAGAGGCCTTGCTACCACTTCGGGTCATGGTGGACCTGGGAACAACAGCAATTAAGAGGTGGTTCCATGCTCCTCACAACCTCCCCAATCAGAGGCCTTGCTGCCGGATGCATTAATTGTGAAGTTCTGTAATTCTTTTAACCTGTCTAGAATTTCTTAAATACCATGTCCCTTCCCGGTATAAGCGATCATCACACTTTCCCACTTCCTTCCTTTATTGTCTATGACTAGCGACGCCATCTTCAAAAAAAAAAGTGGAGTTGCTACTCGTTTGTTTTCCATCCATTGTTTGGAATTCCAGATGTACGTTAAGGTGCAGTGGATATCGATTCGGAACGACGAATCGGGGAGACGAGTTCGAATTCCAGTCGAATTCTTTACATTCACTTACGCGCAAATACCCTTGGGAAAGGTATTAATCCACCTCTTCCCTCCAGTTATGGGTTAAATAACAGGGCAGATTGGGTTCTATAGCCTTGATTGGCAACCAGTCTACCGCAGAAAGTAATGACAACCTACTGCTGGATAATCTTCTGCCCACTCAGTCATATCTCTTTCGAGACATGATCGCCCAAAGCGTGTATGACATATGGCACTTAAATGACTGACTGAATATAATAGCTGGAATCATGATTAAGGCTTCTATTGGGTATAAAGTGGGGGATCGGTTTTCTATTGTTATAAACTGATCTCTCACTAATTACTACTTAATAATAAAATACATCTCTTCCCCGTCTAGCAATGAGTCAAATAATAGGACAGATTGGGTTCTATAGCCTTAGTTGGCAACCAGTCTATCGCAGAAATCAATGGCAACTTACTGCGGGATAATCTTCTGCCCAGTCAGTCATGTCTCTTTCGAGACATGATCGCCAAAGCGTGTATCACGTTTGGCGCTTAACTGACTGTTTGGAAGTCCGACTTTTTCTTCTTTTGACTGTTTGTCATGCAAGTTTAGAAAGTAGAGTCTATGAAGCTATTTAACCCATAGCTAGAGAGAAAGGATGGATTCACGCCTTTTGAAAGGTATTTGCACGAAAGCGTGAAGAAAAGACTCAACCAGAACTTGAAATTGTTTCTCTGGTTCCATTTTTCGTTACATTCGCATCTGATCGACATTTTTTAAACAAATCCAAATGTAAATCTTTCGTTCTCCTAGACTTGTTTCCAGCCAAGGCTAAAAAATTTCAATCTACCCTGATATTTAAATGGTGATAGAAGAAAAAGTTTTATCGAGACAAGCTTGGTAGTCATTACACCATGTCGAGGTGCTCTTAGGTTTTTCTAAGCGTAGCACAGGTCTGGCACAAGGCCGAAATTATGAGTCACCCAGTAATGATCGAACTCAATTTTCAGTTGTAATTTGATCTAGGGTGATAAGCTTGCTAACTATTACACTAGGTCAAGGTGTCGAAAATGATTTTCTACGACTAGCGTAGGTGTGGTTCAAGAACGAAATTATAGAGCACACAGTGAAGATCAAACTCCATTTAGACACAAATTAATAACTTCTGCCATATCTGGTCGAGTGCTCCTGCTATCCACCTAGGGGTCCTTGACCAAATCCAACGGAGAATCTATAATGTGATCGATCCCGACTTGGCAGCTAGGATACAGTCACTTTTTCACCGACGCAGTATGGCTTCCTTGTGTCTCTTCTACAAATACTTTCACGGCATTTGCTCCGATGAACTTAGCTTGGAACGATATGATTATAAAAAAAAAATTCCATAATATTATAATGTGGATATAAAGTGGGGGATCAATTCTAGGTTACAATCAATATATAAATTGATCCCTCACTTTATGGCCACATCCATCCTTCTCTTACCATCCGCCTTTGCATTAAATACTGCTGCCATATCTGGTCGAGTGCTCCTGCTATCCACCTAGGGGTCCTTGGCAAAATCCAACGGAGAATCTGTAATGTGATCGATCCCGACTTGGCAGTTAGGATACAATCGTTTTCTCACCGACGCACTTTGGCTTCCCTGTGTCATTTCTACAAATACTTCACGGCTTCTGCTCCGAAGAACTTAGCTCACTGGTAACCCCTATATATGAATTTACTGGAGACACAAGATTAGCAACTAGGTCCCATCCGTTTACTGTGAAACCAATAAATTGCAAACGCAAATTCTACTCCAACAGCTTCTTTTCTCGAACGTCCCGCCTGTGGAATTCCCTTCTGCTTACTTGCTTTCCCGACAGCTACAGTCTTCAAGAATTCAAATGTAAAGTCAGTAGTCATCTCCTATCTCACTAACTTGCATTACCCTCTCTCATGCTCCTTTCTTCGTCCACTTCACTCTCATCAATATTCTCATCCTTCTCTTATCCACTTCCTGACACCCCTGTAACCTGTCACTCTTTCTTATAACATTCCTCCTACGTAAGCCCATGCACAACAGTCGCAGTAAAACGCCTTGCTTTAGACGACACGATTATAAAAAAAAAATCAACTGTAGTCTTCGTTATCTCAGTTCAGTTCCGAACCAAAAGCTTAGTTATAGATATCTAAGCCTAGTTTTAAGTCCCCCAAACCAAAGTAAACATTGTTTTAAATACTAAATCTTTTCAGGACTTAGGTATCAACACCTTCTTTCGTTTGAATATGAAGGATGCTGAATGTAAAGGATGCTGAGGATACCACGGATGAAAGAAAGACTTGAAGCAACTGAAATGCTGTTCTACAGAAGGATGCTGAGCATACCATGGACTGAAAGTATGAGCAACGACGAGATTTTGGAGAGGATGCATATAAAAAGGAAACTGATATTTAACATCAGGAAAAGACAGCTGAAGTTTCTGGGACACGAAATGAGGAAGGACGGCTTGGAGAATCTGATACTCACGGGAAGGAGAGAGGAAGGGAAAAGACAAGGGAAAGCAACGAGTGACATACTTGTACAGATGGATAGCAGAGCAGGTTTTGGAGAGGTAGCAGGAGAAGAGGTGTTAATAGCTACAGGAGGTAGGAAGTTGTGGAGGGCCACGATCGCCTACGTCCTGAAGCCACATGGAATATAGAAGAAAAAGAAGAAAGAACAAGAAGAACAAGAATTTATTTTTTCATAATCATTTCACCCCAAGGAAGGCAGAAATGCCCCTGGGACACAGGTGAGCTACAGTGAGTGAAAATCAGGAAAAGACAGTTGAAGTTTCTGGGACATAAAGTGAGAAAGGACGGGTTAGAGAATCTGATACTCACGAGACAGATAGAAAAAGGGAGACAGTAGTAAGCAATACGTGACGTACTTAATGGACTTGAAGAAATGGATGGAAGAGATTTGAGAGAGGTAACACGAGAAGGACTGTTAAGAGCTACAAGAGAGCTACAAGGTATAGGAAGACGTGGAGGGCTATGACTGCAACACGTAAAACAAGAACAACTATCATGATTTCATATTGGGAGAACATATGAACAATGCCATTTCCAAGGGTATAATATGAAAGTCTGCCCGACAGACAAGTCTGCGATTTGCATTATTGGAGTAGATAGACTAAACTATCGCCCGGTTCACGCTCCACCCACGTCTATTGAACAGGTGAAGAGGCTCATCCCTTGTTCCCTGTTTAGGATGAGCTTCCCGGCTCTTTCTCTTCCAATCTTTTCACTCTTTTCTTTTCTTTTTTTTCAATTGGAGTAGATAGACTAAACTATCGCCCGGTTCACACTCCATCCTCGTCTATTGAACAGGTGAAGAGGCTCATCCCTTGTTCCCTGTTTAGGATGCGGTTTCCGGTTTTCTCTTTTCCAATCTTTTCACTCTCTTTTATTTTTTTTCAATTGGAGTAGATAGACTAAACTATCGCCCGGTTCACACTCCACCCACGTGTATTGAACAGGTTATGAGGCTCATCCCTTGTTCCCTGTTTAGGATGTGGTTTCCGGCTTTCTCTTTTCCATTCTTTTTACCCTTACGTCGCCCCCTGCGTATTAGTGGCGTTATCCCCTTGCTTGGGGTGATATGATTAAAAAAAACTGTTTGAATTCGCTTTAAGCGTTATACTAGCAGCGGATTGACTTCTTTAAAAAAAAAAATAATTTTATTTGGAAGCTTTATAAAAATCTGAATCTGCGAATTAAATATTTTTTTAAATATTACGTTATGAGGAAGATATTTTTTCTGCGTCATTATTTCAAAAACTACTCTGAGAACAGAAATTAATTCCAGTGTCTCTGTATTTAACTTCATGCAGAAAATTTTCTTGTTAAATATGACTAGATGATAATGGCTCTCCACTTTTTCTACTCATTTTTTTTTTTTTGTATTAATGTAACTTTCTGGGTATGGTAGCGCAGGGATTTATCCCTGCCTCCTTTATAAATCGACTTATTCCTCCTTGGATAGAATACTGTTGCTATATCTGGTTGGGTGCACCTGGTATTCACATCGACGATCTTTATAAAAATCTGAATCTGGGAATAAGATATTTTTTTAATATTACGTTACGAGGAAGATAATTTTTCTGCGTCATTATTTCGAACTCTACTCTGAAAACAGAAATTAATTATGGCTTTCCACTTTTTCTGTTCATTTTTTTTTTCTTTTTTAGTATAAATATAACTTACTGGGTATGGTAGCGCAGGGATGTATCCCTACCTAATTTATAAATCGACTCATTCGTCCTTGGATAGAATATTGTTGCCATATCTGATTGGGTGCACCTGGTATTCACATCGACAATCTCGACAAATCCCAAAGAAAGATCTGCAATCTAATCTATCCTGACCTGGCACCCCGACTTCAGTCACTTCCTCACTTCCCTCCGTCTTTTCTATAAATATTTCCATAGCAACTGCATTGACAAGCTCTTTTCATTGATGCCTCATATAAATATCCGCGTGCTACTAGATTGGCATTTAGGTCCCATCTTTTACCTTTGAAATAGTTAAACGTAACCACCGCTTCTACTTTAACAGTGTCTTTACTCGCATGTCTCAACTGCGGAACTTCCGGTCATTTATGTGTTTCTCTGATAGCTACAATCACCAAAAGTTTAAACGCAACGACAATTGCCATCTTCTATCTCACTGAATTTCCATTTTTTATCCTTTCTTCAACACCCCCTGTAGCGTTTCTATCTCTCTCACACTATTTCTCTCTTTTTCTTTCTTTCTCTCTCTTGTAACCCCTTAGCAACAGTGTCGGTCCAGCCATGCTTGGGGTGATATGATTAAAAACCCTTCACGACAGTTTGTAAACATGTTTTCTTTTCTTGGACGGAACTCTGTCTAAACTGTGTTTTAGTCCATATTGACAGACTCATTTTTTATGGTTTATCAACCTATTGCAGGTTATTTAAAGTCAGAAAATATTTTTAGATTGTAAGATTTTAATTTAGATAATAATGATTTACTGATAAAAATTTTTACTAATTAAGCCATAGCTACTGGGGCAATGAGAAGAGGTGGATTTATGCATTTCCAAAGATTTTTGCTCGTCAGTCAGCATAACGAACCCGACTGGGTTTAGAACTCTTCACTCCGTATAATGATTCTTAACTGTTATCTTTCACACCACTCGCACACCCAAGCTTTATAACATCTAGTATTCTTAAGTGGTCACTCATCACCAGGCTCGACGTTGTTTAACTTCTTTGGTCGTACGGGAATAAGTGATTTTTTTAATGTGACGTAACTGAAAGCCTATTTAACCCATAACTGAAGGGAGAAGAGATTTAATTTATGCCTATTCCGAGGTGCGAAAGTGAATTTTTTTATAATCATATCGCCCCAAGCACGGCAGTTTACTGCCACTGGTGCGCAAGGGGGTTGTATAGGAGGAAAGTTATGAGAACGAGTGACAGGTTAAAGCGGGTGTCAGGAATGGGGTAAGAGAAGGATGACTGTGGACATAAAGTGAGGGATTAGTTTATATATTGATTGTAATCTAGAATTGATCCCCCACTTTATAACCCGATTATAATAGGATAGATTTTTTTTTTTATATAATCATATCGCCCCAAGCAAGGCATTTTACTGCCACTGTTTTGCAGGGGGTTACATAGGAGGAAAGTTATGAGAAAGAGTGACAGGTTATAGGGGGTGTCAGGAAGTGGGTAAGAGAAGGATGAGAATACTGATGAGAGTGGAGTGGACGCAGAAAGGAGCATGAGAGAGGATACAGATTAGTGAGATAGGAGATGACTATTGACTTTACATTTAAATTCTTGGAGATTGTAGCTGTCATGGAAGCAAGTTAACGGAACGGAAGTCCACAGGTGGGAAGTGCGAGAAAAGAAGCTGATGGAGTAGAATTTGCGTTTACATTTTATGGGTTTCACAGTACAAAGGGTGGGACCTAGTTGCTAATCTTGAGGCTCGAGTAATTTTTTTTTTTTTAATCATATCACCCCGAGTAAGGCGGCAAGGCCACTGGTGTGCAGGGGGCTACGTAAGAGTGAATAGATTGGAAAAGAGAAAGCCGGAAACGACATCCTAAACAGGGAACAAGGGATGAGCCTCTACACCTGTTCAATAGACGCGGGTGGTGTGTGAACCGGGCGATAGTTCAGTCTATCTACTCCAGTTCATATATAGAGGGTACCAATGAGCTATGTTCATAGGAGCAGTCTAAGCCGGAATTAGAACACTGTTCGCTTATTTTACCTCATGCTGACTAGTATATCTGCTGAAGTGTTATTCAGATTATTTTCTCTGAAGTAGTTTCGCTTTTTTTTTGTTTTGTTTTTTCACTTCTTTTTGTTTTCTTTTTGTTGTTTGTTTTTCTCACTTGTTGATATGAAATATGAGTCACGTTTAAAAATAGCAACAGGAAAAAACTTTCGCAATATCTTTTGCTTACGGTTTTGTTTGTTTTTTATTTTATTTTTGTCATTTTAGAGGGGGGATTTTTATTTATTTTTATTTATTTATTTTTTATTTTATTTTTTACTCTTTTTTTTTTTTCGTTCTGGTTTACAAAAGCTATTTTTACGAAAATCCAGGTGATCCTGCATTCGAACGCCGCTACAATAATACGTTCTGTCGGCGTTACTTGCAACAATAGAATCATCGCTTGCTGCAAAATGCATATATCTCGCTACCTTCTCCGCTTTTCTATCTGCAACCCCCAACCTGTAGAACGATTATTATTATTATTATTATTATTATTATTATTATTATTATTATTATTATTAATTGATTTCTTTGATTTCTTTGTGCACTCATTTCCTTCCGGGCCCCGACCAGAGATCTAAGGTCAGAAATGACATCATGACATTTTCCACTGATCATTTTCGTAAAAATAGCTAAAAAAAGTAAATAAATAAATAAAATAAAATAAAATAAAATAATATCACACACATTTTAAATAGATAAAGCCTTTCGTAAGTAATGAGCTTTACGTGTAAGATCATTTGCATTTTTCTTTCTTTTTTTTTTTCTTTTTTTTAACATTCCATAATTTCATGGATTAACAGGTATTCCTCCAATGGATCCATTGGAAACTTTTTGCAATCAAACTGATATCTCCAACGGCAACTAGAATTTTTTAACTCTTCAAGTGCCAAAATTTTGACATTTTTTCTTCTTATTATTACTACTACTACTATTATTATTACTACTACTACTATTATTATTACTACTACTACTATTATTATTACTACTACCACCATTGCTGCTGCTGCTACTACTAATGCAACAACTAGTACTAAATCTGCTACTATTACTTTTTGTACTTGAATCTTCACACCAGATGTTTGACTTTTTTTTCAACGGCGATTGAGTTAAGGAAAGTCACCAGCACCTTACTCAGTATCCGTATTAAAGCCCTACGACTTTGAGGGTCAGAACAGTATTAGTCGTTATCTTACCTAATTATAGGCTTTTTTAAAATTAGTTTTTGTTTAATTTTATTTTATCATAGTTTTTGCTGTTTTGTCGTTTCTCTTTCCAAATGTACGGCTCGTGCCCCTACAAAACCAATTCCACTTTCGATTTTGTCCATCTTAGAATCTGTAACAGTCGATTCAAAGAACGACTATGTAAACAGATATTCACATTACTTCGACGACTACTTCTCCAAAGAGTCTTCCGACAATTGCTCGCTTTTATCTGCTGCTGCTGCCGCTGTCGCTGCATTTTGCATAAGACTTTCCGCGTTGATTCGCTTACTACTACTTTTTTCCCAACAACTACAACTACTACTACCACCAACAAACACTACTACTACTACTACTACTACTAGGCTCGCTACTTCTTTTGCAGTTTCACCGTTTGTACATTATTAAGCGAACTGGGGGAAAACTTTCAAATCGGAACTCTACTAAGGATTTGCGAAATACTTACCACGTGTACAGCAGCTGTGTTTATTGATCGCATGTAAGTTACCCATTTTTATCGTTTCTTCATTTAACGATTAAATTCTACTAGAATTAAGGGGGGGGCTGGAACAAAAAGGAAAGGGTTTGACGGGTAAGGTTAGCGAAAACAAAAGCCATGTGTTTTAATGCAACACACGAGAATAAAAGTTTAAATGAGGCAAATAGTTTCTCATAACTGATGTGCACTATGAAATATCTTTGAACTTGCCTGCAATATCACAGTAACCATACATACACCACCTTATATATATACACACACACACACACACATATATATATATATATATATATATATATATATATATATATATAATTTATTTGTCTGTGTGTATATATATCAAAGATTATGAATTAAATTAAACAGTTTGATACTTCGTGACCTGGGAAAAGGTCGCCCACCCGCCCGTCCAATTAAATCAGGATTTATAATCGCATTAAATACGTGTTGAATTTTTCTGTATATATATATATATATATATATATATAATGAAAATTAATTAAGTCAATGCCTTTATAAATTTAAAATTTTTAACATTGAGACCTTATCGGATTACAATCCCCTGTGGAATTGACCTTACAAATTACTAAGGATGCTACCATATATATATATATATAATTTAGTTGTTTAAACGTTATTTTAATGGATATTAATATTTGAGTAGCTGCTCTGTTTATATTCTTAAACAGTATGTTTATTTATTTACGTCTACCGGCCTGAATATTCGATAAGTCTTGTATGAAAACTATGCGCCCTTGTGTAGGATACGAACCTGCGCACCCTAGAAAAAAAAAACATCTTTAGATCTGACGTGCCTTAGACCGCTCGGCCACGAAGGACATCCCGAATTTCAATGTAAAATACCAAAAACAGAAATATCCAATCAAATATGAGTATCCATGAAAAATATAATTAAACAATTATATATATATATGTGTGTGTGTGTGTGTGTGCGTGTGTGTGTAAAATTATTGTTTCTACTGTTATTAGTATTATTGTCATTATTAATATGAATTCGAATGCATTTGATCCAAAAATTAAAAAAAAAGTCACAAATATTTTTTTATGAATTTTTTTTTTTTAAATCGCATATGTTTGGTACATTTTATTATAACAGGTAGCCGAAAATATATTTTTTATTTCAATAAAAAAAAAATCATCGCATATGATTGGTACGTTTTATTATACCAGGTAACCGAAAAGGCTTCCTGAATTTGCATTTATTCGAATCAATGATACCACTTTGTGATATTTTTGTTTCTGATTTTTCTTACTTTGCTATTTGTACGCACACCTGATGAGGACACATTTTGACACGGCCCTGATTTTGGTAAATTTTTGAATCTACGGCAGAAAGACTATTTACTATTTGGAAAACATTTTGGTTATTTTTAATACACTTGTATCGTTTCTCTTCTTGGTTGATACAGATGTTAGGAAAGACACAACATTTTCACTAATGAACTTCTTGTCGTCATCAGGGACTCATGGATTGCTCAATATCGGTCATCTGGGACATAAAATATTAAAAAAAACCAGCATAAATTTAATACACATAGAATGTAGCTATAATTTTCAATAAAATATAAACGCCATATATATATATATAAATATATATATACATACAAACACACACACACACCACACACGCGCACACATATAAACTTGATGCGTGTGTGTACATAACTATATTTTAAAACACAGTTTTGTATAAACGCATGAATGAAAATAAGGAAAATTTTGCAGGGGTACGTTTCGTTCCCAGACGAAGTATATTAAGACAATCAGCGGTTTTATTGATGGAAATTTCATATATATAAAAAAAAATAAAATAAAATAAATAACGAGAAAAACAAAAACCAAACAATTTACAGTTTACACTGAAACATTAACGATACAGGGACGCTCAGCAGTTCAAAGAAAATATTTTTAATGTCTGATATATTGGGTGTTAAACTTCGACAATTTCGGTCAAACGTTTAATTCTTTTCATTTTATCTTAATTCGTTTTAATGAAATCAAACTATATTCATAAATTATATATATTTATTCAAATGTTTCATTGAATTATATAGATGTATATCTATTTATTTTTATAATAGTTATTTCTAGTTCAGCTTCGTGTTTTAAGATGAAATCAATGAAGGAATCTGACGTAGTTTTTTCTACCGAAGTACTTTCGATCTTCTTTATGATCCTCTTCAGCTTTTAGGTA
>JBBBDQ010001114.1:1440000-1510000 GCA_037127315.1 Ascarosepion bandense
TTGTGAACCTGTCAGTGTATGAATATTTCACTGTAGGCACGTATTATACATACATACATATATATATATAAGAAAAAATAAAGGCAGAGGCGTTATTTCATGGTAAATCGGAAGCTTCGCCATATTTCAGGCAAACCATTATCTGCATCCGTCTTTGTAAAATCTTCTGTACAATAAAGACGGAAGCTTATGATGGTTCGCCTGAAATAGGCCCTCACTTCCGATTTACCATGAAATAACCTGTCTAATTTTCTCTGTATAACTCCACTCTGTTAAAAATAATTAAAATATTCTATGTTCACTGAACATTAAATGTTCATCCTTTGATAATGGCTTATGTAAGCCGAAAGCTCAACCTGATAAAAAAATCAACAATTATTTCTTGTCGTCTTTCCATGACAACACTATCAAGCTAATCAGATCATACGAACGGATCTTACACAAAATAAATAGACAGAACTTGTCTATATCATTCAATGAAACCTGTATTAATACATATATATATATATATATATATATATATAAAGGTTGCTATATTTTAATTGTCGCCAGTTTAATTTTGCACATGCACGTTGTTTGTTTCTTAGTTTCTACACTGCACAATAGAGTCCGTTCGACACCGTCGAAATAAAAAAATGACGCAATTCATTCCGGCAGAAATTTTGAAGCGACATGATGTACTCTTTGGCATTCGTGCCGGGAGCTCCAGTGCGAACGTTTTAGTGTGTTTGGGTGTAAATCTAAGCACAGTACAGAGGATTCGGAAATAAATTACTTATCTCGCCAATATCATAATGTTTCGAGTGACAACTAGTCATGGTGACGTTATACATACATTCATCTTGCCGGAGATATATATCTACCATGGAGATGTTGTGCTACCCTGCTGAAGCACCCTTCATCTGGCAACATGTCACACCTACTGGGGTACCCGGTCATTTCTACGTCCACATAACCGCTTAACTCCCTAGATTGCAATCTTCTTCATATTATATGAGGGGGTGCAGTTAAGCGAAGGACCAACAAAACTGGAAATGCCAAAGTTAAGGATTATGGCAGTATTCATCAACTTTAACAAGGAGATTGTCGTGAAGAGATACAGGAGATTCCGAAGACGCCCGCATGCTGGCCGCGGTTGAAGACAATAGCGAACTTATGGAATTAATTTAATTTTTAGCACTTCAAGATATTTTTATGTAATTGCTGTAAATGAGACGTTTGTGTTATTTTCATTTTTCATTTTTTTCCGTAATCCGTAATTTAAATGACAATCTATACATCGCACGATATATATATATATATATATATATATATATATATATGCGTGTGTTTGCGTGTGAATTTTTGAGTACTTGCGCGTCTAAATACAAGTCTATATGAATGTAAAAAGTTTTAACACCTACGTGTACATGCCTATGAACATACTGAGATAGCTAGATAGATAGCTAGATAGATAGATAGATAGATAGATAGATAGATAGATAGATAGATATAAACATATTTATTTATTTATTTATTTATTTATTTACTTAGATAGATAGATAGATAGATAGATATAAACGTATTTATTTATTTATTTAGATAGATAGATAGATAGATAGATAGATAGATATAAACATATGTATTTATTTATTTAGATAGATAGATAGATAGATAGATAGATAGATAGATAGATAGATAGATATTGACACTTTGAAATAGATAGATAGATAGATAGATAGATAGATAGATAGATATTGACACTTTGAAATAGATAGATAGATAGATAGATAGATAGATAGATAGATAGATAGATAGATAGATAGATATTGACACTTTGAAATAGATAGATAGATAGATAGATAGATAGATAGATAGATATTGACACTTTGAAATAGATAGATAGATAGATAGATATAAACATATTTATTTATTTATTTAGATAGATAGATAGATAGATAGATATAAACATTTATTTATTTATTTATTTATTTATTTAGATAGATAGATAGATAGATAGATAGATAGATAGATAGATAGATAGATAGATAGATAGATATCCTATTTCGGTGTCGTTCCGTTAATTTTTGCATTGATCTTTTTGCCGTAAATATGCATGCGACTCTTTCGCTAGAAATAATATATATCGAAACACTAAGAAAAATTCGTTTCTGCACTAATTGTACACATTAATTAATACAACCTGTGTCGAAAGGAGACATCGTATGTGATTTTTTATATATAATTTGAATCGGAAATCTTTACAAGGTTGCTTTGGTAATTACAGCTGAAATGTATCTATCTATCCTAGGAAATTACTCTGTGCAATATAGTCTGGCAGAAGGTTACAAAAACAGAGCGCCTTGTGTTGGTCGAGATCACTGCAGTGATTTAGATCGAAAGAGACTAGTTTTAAAGTGTTATTGTTTTTTAAGAGGTGCTGAAAAAATCTCAACTTGACTTCTCAAAAATCCGTATTCTCATGTCTGGTTATTGACGTCTGGATTTCAGAAAGTGGGTCAGGCTGAAAACCGTACATGACCCACATAGAGAGAGAGAGAAAGAGAGAGAGTGCAAGATAGAGAGACAGAGGAAGATCACACTGACATATATATATATATGTGTGTGTGTGTGTGTGTGTGTGTGTGTGTGTGTGTGTACGCTCGTAATTGTATACCAGAAAAGCATACAGGTGTGTGTAAATAAGATTTCAACTCGGACGCGCAGGTGTGACAAAAATGAGTGACAAACAGACAGATTGTAAGATAGACAGACATACTGATTGACAGACAGACCGATAGACAGTGTGTGGTAAACAATAGAGAATAACAGATAGAGAAGATGAGGAGGGAATTTCTAAGGCTGTTTTTTTTCTTTTTGTTTTTCTCCATTGTCTCTAGAATTTAGTCGTTACTCACATATTTGGTCTGGGTTGTTCTCTGCATTCTTCTGAAAAATAACATTTTTGTTTATTTTATTTTTTTATTTTTTGCTATAGATTTGCGGATATAATCGATATTCCAGAAGAGATTATTCTGGCAAGATATAACTTACTTATATTAAGATACACAGACACACACATACGTGTATGATAAAATATGAGCGCTTAATATCAGTGATAGAACCCATGTAAATATACAATTGAACGTGGACACTGAGGTCTGTCTTTTGCATAGACGCAATGTGACATGACTTGATGATTGTGTTCAAGACAGAAACAGACTGTCATCACTAAATTTTGACACCTGATATATATATATATATATATATATATATATATATATATATATATTCTAAATATATGCTATTAAATATAAGAGACAATGAATGTCTATTATGTTTAATCATGAGCCGTTCTAAATGTCGTATTTTTGCTTTAATTTCAGTTGAAAATAAAGACAAAAATTCTCCAACATTTGGATAATTATTTATTGGTTTTCTTCTAAGCTTTCGGCTCACATGAGCCATCTTCAGAGAGGTTGTTTAAACTGAAATATTATAAAATCCACCATCACCGACGATTTTATTTTGTGTTGACATAAAACTCCGCTTGGCAACGGCAATAGTTACCAAAAATAATAAACGCAGTTCTTAAGTTTGCGATGCGGTTTTATGACGTCACACCGCGGGATAGCGCGAAATGACAACAAAACCATGTAGTCAAATGCAATGTAATATGTTATTTCCTGTTTTAAAGTTGATTTTATTGTGTGCTGTTTGTTTAGATTTGATGTACATGGCCTCCAATATCTGCATGTTCCTCTTACTGTGTGTATGAGTAAGGATCACCGTATTGTTGACCAAAATCTCTCTGATATTACCTACATGTTTATGTTTTTCAGAGAAATGTTGTTTAATAGTACTCTGATCAGAAAGATGACTTGTAAGTCTACAGGAGAGCGTGGTTGTAGTAAAACCAATATATGTACTAGGTTTTTGATTAGTATCAGATATGCAATCTCTGAATGGGCATGTAAATTGGTTTTTTGTAGAGAATTTAGTTTAGTGCTTGTTGGGTTATTATATATATATATATATATATATATATATATATATATATATATATATATATAAAGTCCGTAGTCGACGAGGATAATCCAACAAGATCAACTTAATATAAAATATTAAATGTTATACCTACAGAGAGAGCTCGATGGATGTTATCCAAAGCAATATGATATTTATAATATGTATAATATTATATATATATATATATATATATATATATGCGTATATGCCTACGTTATTATGTTTTAGTATAAATCCCAGAATACGTATTTTACAAGATAAGCATTATTTGGAGAATAAATAAGGGCACACACACACACACATATATATATATATATATATATATATATATATATATATATTATTTGTTTGCTGTTGGCTCTGTACATCTTGGACCCCACCCCCAAAAAATGTTGTGCCATTACAATTTGCCTTTACAATTTGTCTTTTATAAAAAAAATTATTTTGTTATAAGAATTAACGTTGGTCGGTGTAAGTTTATAATTTCTCTTTTATTGACAGCGTAAGCAAACGATATGTGTGGTTTGAAAAGCCAAGATTAGAAAAGACATTTTTCCTGAAAATAATGTTTCTCTCCACTTCGTTATATTGCTTTTCTTGGAATCATTTGAAGTTTGCTTTTTCTTTCAATTCTTCTACTGAAGAAATTACTCTGCATGACAGGTGTTGGTAAAGTTGCACAAAATAACAATGACAATAACAAAGATACTGTAAAATAGTCTGTCAGTTAAGTGCCATACGTGATATACGCTTGAGCCGGGCAGAAGATGTCTCCGTAGTAGCTTGTCTTCTGCGGTAGATTGCTTGCCAACCAAGGCTATAGAACTCAATCTGTCCTACTATTTGACCCATAGCTGGAGGCCAGAGATGGATTACTACCATTCCCAAGGCTATTTGCGCGAAAGGTATTAATCCATTTCTTATAAAATAGATATCTCCTATTTGTTTGTTGTCATTTCTTTCAATTGTGTAATAGAAGTTATATATATATATATATATATATATATATATATATATATATATACATCCCTCGGGTGTCATACCTCTGACAGCTCAACATTAGTCAGGAAACATTTCAATGCCATTATGAATAGATGTGATAAAACTGTTTATCTGTTGTCAGTTAATCCGTCTAACGTGTATTTTTTCTGGTTATTATGGAAAAATAGACACAGTTCAAAAAGCAAATTTTAAAAATATCAGAACATACTAAAATATCTAAAAGGCCAGAGCTATAATCTCCGGCAGTAAGTATATAATATATATATATATATATATATATAAGGGAAATTAACGAAGATTAATGAAACTTGGTTATAAACAACCGACAATTTGAAATGGTTTGAAACATATATATATATATATATATATATATATATATATATTCTTCATTTACAAACGAGTTATTAGGCGACCTAGGTTTCTACCATGTGGTGTCTTCAGGCGACTTGCAATAACTGATTTTACCGCGTTTTTGTGTTTTTTAAGAACGCTCACGTAATGTAGAATTTTTGAACGCGCAATTTTCAAAATTAGAAAAATAATTATATTGTTTTCATAAATGGTTGTATAAACCTAATACGTATTTGGTGATATTTTTTTTAATCGTATCACCTCGAGCAAGGCGGTAACGCCACTGATGTGCAGGGGGCTACGTAATAGTGAAAAGATTGGAAAAGATAAAGCCGGAAACCACATCCTAAACAGGGAACAAGGGATGAGTCTCTTAACCTGTTCAATAGACATGGGTGGAGTGTAAACCGGGCGATAGATAGATCTATCTAATCCAATTGAAAAAAAAAAACAAAGTGAGAAGATTGGAAAAGAGAAAGCCGGAAACCACATTCTAAACAGGAAACAAGGGATGAGCCTCTCAACCTGTTCAATAGACATGGGTGGAGTGTGAACCAGGAGATAGATAGATCTATCTACTCCAATTGAAAAAAAAAACAAAGTAAGAAGATTGGAAAAGAGAAAGCCGGAAACCACATCCTAAACAGGGAACAAGGGATGAGCCTCTCAACCTGTTCAATAGACATGGGTGGAGTGTGAACCAGGAGATAGATAGATCGATCTACTCCAATTGAAAAAAAAAAACAAAGTAAGAAGTTTGGAAAAGAGAAAGCCGGAAACCACATCCTAAACAGGGAACAAGGGATGAGCCTCTTAACCTGTTCAATAGACGTGGGTGAAGTGTGAACCGGGCGATAGATAGATCTATCTACTCCAATTGAAAAAAAACAAAGTGAGAAGTTTGGAAAAGAGAAAGCCGAAAACCACATCCTAAACAGGGAACAAGGGGTGAACCTCTTAACCTGTTCAATAGACATGGGTGGAGTGTGAACCGGGCGATAGATAGATCTATCTACTCCAATAAATGATATGGTTACGAGTAGTCATAATTTCCGTTCTTTCACTCAATAGTTCATTTTTATTTGGGAATAGCATAACCGCTAACTTTTCTTCCTAGCGCAGTCTACATATTTTGCCACCGTTGTAAGGCTTGGCTGTTTTCACTGTACTCCACGTTATGTCTGGATCTTTTTCATATTTTAATTTCAATTTCTACACGTGGCTAGCCAACTTTGTACAACGTTTTAAGTTTTCTATTTTAAATGTACACCTGTGATTGAACCATCTGAAGTCAATCGATATCATAACCTTGGATTCAAACTTTCGGTATCTTCAGGCTTTTTATATCAACTGATTTTGCATGGCTATTTTTAGACGCACAAAAGGAGTTTTCAGAATGCAAAAGTGAAAGTTTAAAATAACTGAAAATTCAAAATAAGAGAGGAGGCGGCCAAGAATTTTAAACACTTTCTTTTTGAGTTTGTATTATTTATTTATTTTTTTTTTTTAATCATTTCACCCCAAGCAAGGCATTCCACGGCCACTATTGCGCAGGGGGTTACATAGCAGGATTGGGTATGGGAAATGTCAGAAGGAGGGTGATAGACGAGTAAGGATAACAAGGATGGGGGTTGGGCAGATGGGAAGAGTTTTTGAGAGCCTGGATGCGAGTGTGTTAGGAGATGTCTATTGACCATGCATTTAAACTCCTGGAGATTGTAGCTGTCGGGGAAGCAAGTATGTAGAAGGAAGTGCGAGAAAAGAAGCTGTTGGAGTAGAAACAGCTGTTACATTTTATCGGTTTCACTGTAAAAGGGTGGGACCTAGTTGCTAATCTCGTATCTCGTGCAAATTTGCACCTAGCGGTTACCAGAGATCTAAGTTTATCGGAGCAGAAGCCGTGAAATTATTGATAGAAAGAAAAAGGCACAAAGAAGAAGAAGAAGGAGGAGGAGAAGAAGAAGGAAGAGGAGGAGAAGAAGAAGAAGAAGAAGAAGAAGAAGAAGAAGAAGAAGGAAGAGGAGAAGAAGAAGAACAAGAAGACTAGATTTGTTTTAAAGTCCTATCATTTTACAGAATCGAAAGATGTCTCCTCTCACACTTCTCGTTTGCGGAACTCTCTTTCGGTGTCTTTTTTTTTCTTTCTTTCTTGTCAACTTTAACCTTTAAAAAAAATAAATGCAATTTCTAAAGTTTATGGTTTTGTATTATGTAAATTTACCTATTGTTTCTTGGGTATTTAACCGAATTGAACAAATAAGGACAGCGCAGTCTCTTTAGATTCCATAGTAGGATTTATTGAAAAAATATAAAGGCATGCGTAGTCGCGCAAGTAAAATTATGAACTTGTTGACATGGCGAGCTTCCTAGTTAACGAGATGAATGAATAGGAAAGAGATTGAGATACACATAGACAAACAGATAGATGTGAATAGACAGAGATAGATAGATACGAAAAAAACGATAGATAGATAGATAGGAAACAAAATGAGATAGATAGATAGATAGATAGATAGATAGATAGATAAAAACATAATAAGATAGATAGATAGATAGATAGATCGATAGATAGATAGATAGCTAGATATGAATAGGCATTAGATAGATAGATAGATAGATAGATAGATAGATATGAATAGGCATTAGATAGATAGATAGATAGATAGATAGATAGAGAGAGAGAGAGAGAGATAGGAACAGAATGAGCTAGCTAGCTAGCTAGATAGATAGATAATTACAGACTGCAGGTGCTATCTGCGCAGACAAATATATATATATATATATATATATATATATATATATATATATATATACGCCAGTCTAAATTCATGCGCACATTTCCGTGTCCCCATATCCGTGATGACACAAGCACAGACGTATGGGTAGGGATGACTGCCTCCGTGTATACATGCGTACGCACCATCGTTCAGAAATAATTATAAAGGCCCATAACCCAAACTCATTAATGACAGAAAACGTGTCAAGTCGACGATTCTTGTCATTTTACTCTAAGGATACTCAAATTTTGAGCGTCATTTTTTTTTTATTATCCTTTCCTTTCATTCTTTTGTTCGGCTTTCATCCACTTTTTGGAAATTTGTTGCTGTTTTTGTGAATGTTTTTTTTATTTTCTTTTTCGCATTTTTTTTAAATTTATTTTTGACATCCTCATCTTTGCTTTTTCTCGAGGATTTCCTAAGTGTTTTTGATCTTCATTGTATAATTCCCGTGCTTTTTTTTTTTTTTTTGCGTTTGACGTGACGCCATAGCTCCGATGATAATGCTTTCTCCCTTCACTGTCCTACTTCCTTTTCCATTCTTTTGTTTTTTTTGTTTTTTGTTTTCCACCCCAGGCTTGTTATTGTTATTCGTTTTTTTAAATCTTTTTCTTTATTTTCTCCTCATACTCAACTCATCTTTACAGACGTACGTTGTGGTGCAGTGACTATCGACTCCGAACGACAAATCGGGGAGCCGAGTTCGAATTTCAGTCGAATTCACTTACACACAAATACCCCTGGGAAAAGTATTAATCTGTCTCGTCCGTCCAGTTATGAGTTAAATCATAGATTAGGTTGTATAGCCTTGGTCGGTAACCAGTCTACAGCAATCTACTGCGGGATAAACTTCTACCCAGTCATTCATGTATCTTTCGAGACATGATCACCCACGCGTGTATCACGTATGGCACTTTGACTGACTGAATAAAATAGTTGAAAACTTCTAATGGGTATGAAGTGGAGGAACGGTTTCCTATTGTTATGATGTAATAGACTGAACCCCCACTAATTACTACATATAGACTAAACTATCGCCCGGTTCACACTTCCACCCACGTCTATTGAACAGGTGAAGAGGCCCATCCCTTGTTCCTTGTTTAGGATGTGGTTTCCGGCTTTCTCTTTTCACTCTTTTCTTTTTGTTCAATTGGAGTAGATAGACTAAACTGTCGCCCGGTTCACACTCCACCCACGTCTATTGAACAGGTGAAGAGGCTCATCCCTTGTTCCCTGGTTAGGATGTGGTTTTCGGCTTTCTCTTTTCCAATCTTTTCACTCTTAGGTAGCCCACTGCGCTTCAGTGGCGTTACCGCCTTGCTCGGGGTGATATGATTAAAACAAATATATATATAATACATATCTTCCGCCTCTAGCTATGAGTCAAATAACAGGACAGATTGGGTTCTGTAGCCTTGGCTGGCAACCAGTCTACCGCAGAAAGTAATGTCAACCTACTGCGGGATAATCTTCTGCTCGGTATGTCAGGTCTCATTCGAGACATGATCGCCCAAAGCGTATATCACGTATGGCACTTAACTGTCTGACTGAATATAATAGTTGGAAACATAATTAAACTTCTACTGGGCATAAGTTGGGGGTCGGTTTTCTATTATTACGAAGTAATAAACTGATCCCATACTAATTACTACTTAATAATATAATACATCTCTTCTCCCTCCAGTTATGGGTTAGAATAACAGGACACATTGGGTTCTATAGCCTTGGCTGGCAACCAGTAAACCGCAGAAAGTAAACCTACTACGGGATAATCTGCCCAGTCAGTCATGTCTCTTTCGAGACATGATCGCCCAAAGCGTGTATTACGTGTGGCATTTTACTGACTGACTGAATTTGATAGTTGGAATCATGCTTAAGACTTCTACTGGGCATAAGTTGGGGGTCGGTTTTATATTTTTATGAAGTAATAAACTGATCCCCCACAAATTACTACTTGATAATATTATACATCTCTTCCTCCTCTAGCTATGAGTCAAATAACAGCATATATTGGGTCCTATAGCCTTGTTCGGCACAGAAAGCAATGGCAACCTACTGCGGGATAATCTTCAGCCGAGTCAGTCATATCTCTTTCGAGACATGATCGCCCAAGCATGTATCACGTATGGCACTTAACTGGCTTACTCTACTCATAGAAAAGGGAAAGAAAATATATATTATCGGATCCACGTTTCTTTTCTTCTTCTTCTTCTTCTTTCTTTCTTTTTCTTCTTCTTCTCTTTCTTTTTCTTCTTTTGCTTTTTTCTACTTTTTCTTCTCTTTTTAAACTTTTTCTCTTTCTTTTCTTTTTCGTTTTCTTTTTCTTTTACTTTTCTTTTTTTCTTACCATTACTTCCACTACTATTTTTCTTCTTTTTCTTTTTCCTCTACTTTTTCTTTCTTTTCTTCTTCACTTTTCTTTTCTTCTTCGCCTGTTCCTTTTTTCTTTGTCGTTTTCGCTTTCATTTTCTTTTCTTCATTCTTATTCTTCTTCTCTTTCGTTTGCTTCTTCTTCTCTTTCTTTTTCTTCGTCTCTTTTTTCTTTTCATTTTAAACTTTTCTACTTCCTTTTCTCTCTCTTTTTCTTTTTTTTTCTACTTTTCTTTTTTCTTTCTTTGTTGTTTGTCTTCTACTTTTTAAAAATAATTTCTTTCTTTTTTCTTCCACTATTCTTTCTTTTCTTCTCTTTCTTTTTTCTTCTTCTTCTTCACTTTAGTTTTCTTCCACGCCTATTTCTTTTTTCTTTTTCTTTTTCGCGTTTTTTTTCCTCGTTTTTTTTCTTCTTCTCTTTATTTTGCTCGTTCTTCTCTTTCTTTTCTTCGTCTTTATTTTCTTTTTGTGTTCTTTCTTTTTTTTTCTTTTTTTTTCATCCTTTCCTATTCTGTCTTCTCCTTCCTTCTTTTTCGTATCTTTCTTTTATTCTTTTTATTCTTTTATTTCTTTTTCTCTCTCTTTCCTCTTTTGTGTTCTTCCTCGCATCATTCATTTTATTTTTCACTTCCTTTTATTCACTTCGTTCTTTTCCTCTTTCTCTTTTTTTCTTTTTCTTCCTTCTACTCCTTCTTTTTCTTCTACTCTTTCTTTATCTTCTTCCCCTCTTCTTTTCTCTCTTTCTTTGCTTTCTCCTTTCTCTCTTCAACTTTTTTATCCTCCTTCTTCTTCTTTACTGTTACTACTACTACTACTATTACTACTACTACTACTATTACTACTACTACTGTTATTCTCTTTTCTAACAATTTCATCTTTGTCTTTGCAATTTTAATGCTTCAATTATTAACACCGTTACTGGTTCATCTTCCGCTGCAAACTCACCTCTAACCGTCGTGCGTAAAAAAATGACAAAGAATATCTCAATAAAAATAACATTTCAATTTCATTTGTTTTATTTTATTTTTATTTTTCATTTTGTGAACCCATTTTTCTTTGAACAAAAGGAAGAGTAAATAACAGGTCAACAAATATCCTTGCAAACTTGTGAAAAAATCCTATCACTGCAAAAACACCTGCTACCAAAACTTTCGAGATGACTCACTGTCATTATTCCATTTCCTAAACAAACAGGTATCATCATTGTTGTTTTGATCTCCATATCTTTCGGCTGGTGCTTTCTCGTTTCTAGAGACGCCCGAATCTTTGCAAAAAAGAATTACTACTATACAACTTACCATTTCCCTTGTACAGTCACTTTCTCACCGGCGCAATGTGACTTCCATGTGTCTATTCTACAAATACTTTCATGACTTCTGCTCAGATGAACTTAGCTCACTGGCAGCCTCTATATATGAATTCACTCGAGCCACAAAATTAGCAACTAGGTCCCACCCTTTTACTTTGAAACCAATACATTGTAAACGCAAATTCTACTCCATCAGCTTCTTTTCTCGCACTTCCCGCCTTCCGTTTACTTGCTTTCCTGACAGCTACAATCTTCAAGAATTTTAATGTAAAGCCAATAGTCATCTCCTATCTCACTAAATTACATCGTCTCTCTCTCTCTCTCTCTCTCTCATCAGTATTCTCATCCTTCTCCTACCCTCTTCCTGACACCCCCTGTAACCTGTCACTCTTTCTCATAACTTACCTCCTATGTAACCCCTTGCTCAACAGTGGCAGTAAAATGGCTTGCTTGGGACAATACGATTATAAAAAAAATATTCATAAATTTTAATTTACTTTATTAATTTCTTAGTTTTTTTGTCCCCGTGTCAATCACTGATTTTAGAAGCGTAAGAATGCGGTATCAGCTGAGGATCGGACGCACTATTCGCTTGTAAATGATCTAAAAAGACAGGCTTGCTAAAAGTTCCACCACGTTGATGGGCTCGATAATGATTTTCTAAGAGTCTAGAAGTTATGCCTGGATTCATAATCAGAGGCCAGAATTGAAACAACTTAAGGTACGCAGGTTATACAGTGCTGATGGCAGACACAGAAAGGAAACTACAAGACCTCCTATAGAAGGTAGCTGAACAGAGTGACAAGAAAGAACTACAAATAAACTGCAAGAAAGCCGAATGCATGGTCATCAGCAAAAAGAGCAACCCAATATGCCAAATACAAGTCGGGGATACCAAAATCATGCAGGTACAAAAATTAAAATACCTGGGAAGCGTTATAACAGAAGACGGAAAGTGCGACACAGAGATCCGAAGGCGAATTGGCATGGCGAAGGAAGCATTCCAGAAGTTGATTAAAGTATTAAGAAACAGGACAATTTCACCAGAAACTAGGAAGAGAGTACTGGATTGCTATGTGCTGTACGTCCTTCAATATGGCAGTGAATACTGGACAATATCATCAAAGATGAAGGAAAAACTTGAAGCAACTGAAATGTGGTTCTACAGAAGGATGCTGCGATTATCATGGATCGAGCATGTGAGCAATGATGAGGTCTTGGAAATGATGGAAACAAAAAGGAAATTAATACTGAGCATCAGGAAGAGACAGCTGAAGTTCCTGGGAAACGCAATGAGGAAGTAGGGCGTGGAGAACCTATACTAACAGGCCAGATAGAGGGAAAAAGACAGGGAAAAGTAGCGGCTAACATATTTGAAGGACCAATCAGGTGGTGTAACAGGAGAAAGGGTGCCCAGAGCCACCAGGGATAGGGAAACGTGAAAAGCCATGATCACCTACGTCCTGAAGGGATAGAGCACATAGATATAGTCAGTCAGTTAAGTGACACGCATGATACACCGCTTGAAGATCATGTCTCAAAAGAGACATAACTGACTGGGCAGAATCTTTTTACGAAGCAAGTTACCATTTCTTTCTACGGTAGAATGATTGCCAACCACGCCTGCAGAACCTGCTATTTAATCCGTAGCTGGAGGAAAAAGCAGCGGTAAATACCTTTCCAAAGTGAATTTGCGCGTAGATGAATGCAAATAATTCCACTCGGCTTTCCCGATAACCACCGCACCACACTGCACATCCTAGACATGGTAGAAGGCCGAAAGGATGGAGAGCTCAGTTAGGCTCAAACTGACTACTTAGACCAAGCGATTACAAAGCACTTAATTTTGACTAAAAATAAGAATTTCAATATGTTTTGAAATTTACCGAGTAAAACAACGGACGTGTTCGCACCAAAAATCACCAAATTTGTAACGCAAAGCCATTAGGCAAAAAATAGTTAACAGACATTCCAGTTTCTTGTGGTTATTTCTGTGCATATACGTAATATAGAAGTGGACTAAACATGGCTGACAGTGAGGATTGCATCGTTTCCAAGGAGAACAACATAGCACTATGGCTTACGGCGGCATTGAAAATGGTAAAGCACGCTACCAATCTGAGAACATTAGCTGAAACTCATGACTTCTATTACAGACAGTTCATTTATATATGCCTTGTCCTTTCATGAAGTGTGTGATTATGGCTCTCTACATCAAGCTATTTATTGTAGCTGCTAATAAGTTGTAGAATTACTTTATATTCCGTTATTTGCGTGCACGGACCGTCGAAAATGACGGCAATATATATATATATATATATATATATATATATATATATATATATATATATTCTAAATTATATTTTAGAACATGCACAATTTTTTTTTAATTTGTACATGTTCTAAAATATTATTAGAATAAATATTCACAGCTGTATATTTTTTATATATCGAGTACTGTTTTAAATTAATGTTTTAGACGTTGTTAAATTTTTTTTGTTCCTTATTCACTTGGATATATATATATATATATATATATATATATATATATATATATATATTAATACAGGTTTCGTTGAATAATATAGACAAGTTTTGTCTATTTGTTTTGTGTAGGATCCGTTCGTATCGTCTGATAAGCTTGATGATGTTATCGTTTAAAGACAACAAAAACGGATCCTACACAAAATAGACAAATCTTGTATATATTATTCAACGAAACCTGTATTAATGAAAAAATGCTGCCAAAATACACACAGTCAATCGCAGACACATCTGTTTCGCTGTACCACAGCTCATCAGTACGGTTAGACATCCGATTGCTTTTAGCCGGGATTGAAACACGACCGAATTGAGATCAGTTGGCGATTCTACCTCGGAGATATGGGCGCTCGGTGGAGGAAGGCGGACTTTAGCGTGTTATATACACAATGTAGACACACACCAGTAGCCGAGAATGATCATATTTACTACTGAACGATATATATATATATATATATATATATATATATATATCAGAAATGAATTGAGTTCTTTTGGTGACTAGCGTGTGCATACACTGATTATATACAACACGTTAAAACTTCCATTCTGGTCCCATGTGCCTACGGCTTATGGGGTAGCGACTCTGACTGACACCAAATCTGTCGAATTTCGATCCCAGCCAGAAGCAAGTGGATGTGTCTATCCACACTGATGAGCTGTGATACCGCGAAACAGGCTTGTATGTGGATGAGTAATATATATATATATATATATATGTTGATGGGAGAGGGAGTCAGATATACAATATTATTTTTTGAACGCGGATGTCATGGTTAGAATGTTGCATTTACAAAACCAGACGATAAGATCACCATCGATTGAACTTTAGGTTGAACATTTTCAAAACATTGTATAACAAACTCTGTCTTGCAACAACAAATTGTATTCCTTCTTTTCCTTCTCCCGTATGAATAAATCGGATCCATTCAATTATTTTGTAAAAATATTCGGTCTGATGAGTTGAATATTTTAAAAAATATTCATGAAATAATTTATTACCGATGGATTTTTAAACCTGTCCAATTTATGCTTGGTAGTTCTTAACACCCTTTCACCTGTAACATCTCCCGTTCTGTCAGCAATCTGATTAGGTCCTTCAAATATGTTATCCGCTACTTTTCCCTGTCTCTTTTTCCCTCTATCTGGCCTGTTAGTATCAAGTTCTCCAAGCGCCCCTTCCTCAATGCATGTCCTAGGAACTTCAGCTGTCTCTTCCTGATGCTCAGTATTAATTTCTTTTTTGTTTCCATCCTTTCCAAAACCTCACCATTGCTCACATGCTCGATCCATGATATCCGCAGCATCCTTCTGTAGAACCACATTTCAGCTGCTTCAAGTCTTTTTCTGATGCTCTGTATTAATTTCCTTTCCGTTTCCATCCTTTCTAAAACCTCATCATTGCTCACATACTCGATCCATGATATCCGCAGCATCCTTCTGTAGAACCACATTTCAGCTGCTTAAAGTCTTTTTCTGATGCTCAGTATTAATTTCCTTTTTGTTTCCATCCTTTCCAAAACCTCATCATTGCTCACATGCTCGATCCATGATATCCGCAGCATCCTTCTGTAGAACCACATGTCATTTTCTTTAAGTTTTTCCTTCATCTTTGATTATATTGTCCAGCTTTCAATGCCATATTGAAGAACTGACATCACATAGCAATCTAGTAGTCTCTTTCTTGTTTCTAGTGAAAAATTTCCTGTCTCTTAATACTTTACTCAGCTTCTGGAACGCGTCCTTTGCCATGCCAATTCGCTTTCGGATCTCTGTGTCACACTTTCCGTCTTCTGTTAGAACAGTTCCTAGGTATTTAAATTTTTGTACCTGCTTAATTTTAGCATCCCTCCACCTGTATTAGACATTTTGGTTTGCTCTCTTTTGCCGATGACCATGCATTCGGTTTTCTTGCAGATTATTTGTAGTCCTTTTTTGTCACTCTCTTCAGTTACCTTCTGTAGGAGGTCTCGTAGTTTCCTCTTCGTGTCTATAATCAGCAGCATCGTCTGCGTATCATATGTGGTTCAAACTGTGGCCTCCGATGACAAATCCTGGCATAACATCAAACCATTTACACAAATTTAATAGGCATGTCATACACAGATGGCCTTTGCACGCTTCTGCCTCAAGTAAGCATTCTCATTATCAGATCCACTTTTCTGAAGATGTGTCACTAAATGTTCTATCCCAAGCGCCTTTTTGCTTCGATTTCAAGCAAAACTTTGTCATTGCTCGTATGTTTGGTCCGTATGATTCAAAACATACTTCTGTTAGATTCAAGCTTCTCATTCATCTATGGAGAGACTAGCAGTATAGCCCGGCGTTGCTCGGGTGTAATGAAAGCTTTAAAACTAATCCATGGTCCTGGAGCTCAGACTCTTTGGACATTGCCACGAAAGACTAAAAAGCAATAGTTGTTTCCAGTTAAAGCGAAACCGGAGACCGAAAGAAAATTCAAATGAAAAAATGAATGGACGTAAGTCAGATTTTGATTTCCTGGTATCAATATCAAATAAGTCTTTTTCGTCGTCAACTGAATCTTGAAGGCTAAATAAGTCCTCTGAGTAAATGGTATCATGACTGAGACTAAGAACTACAATTATACCTACTTAGAGCCAAACCCAAAGCAAAAACTAAAATAAAATCGCTGAAAAAATATGCAGACATACAGGCAGATAAACAAACACACAGACAAACATCTTGCCTTTTATATATATATATATATATATATATATATATATATATATATTATCGATTTTCTGCACTATTGTAAGAACTGCAACCTTGAAACTTCTGAATATCTTTTCTTATGTCTTTGTCTATAAATGTATCAAATTTGATTAAAATCGGTCCACTCCTTCTATAACCGGATTTTTTCGATTAGCGATTTTCGATATTTATTGGGGGTACCTCGACACAAAACCTAGCTAAGAACACTCGCAGACACTTATAGTACAACTGTGTAAACTTTCAAGAAAACCGGTTCAGCCGTTTCGGAGTCTATAGATAACGGACACACACACCCACACACCCACAGAGACAAAGTTCCATTTATAAATAAGTTTAGATTGTTCATCATTCACTGCCATATTAAGGGACCAGGATTACATAACAGTTCACCATTGTTTTTTAGGCGCACTACATTTTATCACCGCCAACTGGACGCCGGGGTAAGTCAGCTCCAGAGAGGTATAACTTTTTAGGAACTTCCGGGTTAGTCTTCCTGCCAATTTTGTACAAAAAAAATTTGAAGTACCAAAAACTTAAATCGTTTTGTGAAGATTAAATATAAAACTATAAAACATGAACACCACACAATTTGGTTTTTTGATGGAATGCGTCGTGAGACTAAAGAACGTTTCTTGTATGCGATACCAGACCGGAGTGCAGCAACACTGACGCCTATAATCAAGCAGTTCTTGCGGGCTGGCTCCACAGTAATCACAGACGAGTGGAGGGAATACAATCAAGTGAGGAATGATTTTGCCCAACTCACAGTAAATCACATATTGAATTTTATTGATCCACTAACTGGCGCCCACATGTAACACATAGAACGAATGGGGAGGCCCACCAAGTTCAGGAATAAGCGACAGAAAGGCATTCACCGAACAATGCTGGACTCCTACCTCTGTGAGTTTATGTGACGGCAGAGCCTGCATGGTGCTGATACCTGTCTTCGAATTCTCTCCGACATAATTAAATAAAGAAAGGATTCAAATTTTTTGTACAAAATTAGCGGGGAGATAATCCGGATGTGCCACTTTTTTAAATGACCGAATAAAATTAATTTATTAAGGACTGAAACCTTAAGTAGTGAATACTTTCTTGAAAAAAGAATTTTGAAACAGAAACCATTTTTTGTTTTTAATTTTTTTTTAACTAAATGGCAAAGAAACATATTTTTAATAAAGCAAATTTACAACTTAAAAAATAAGAACTTCGATTTATTTTATTACTAAATTAATGAGATGACGATTTTCATTACAATAATTAAAAGTAAAAGCTGCTTCGTTTTGTTTGGCGTTTTTCGATTCACTTCTTAAAAATAATTAAAACAAATGCGTTTTATTGAATTACTAGCAGTATAGCCCGGCGTTGCTCGTGTATGATGACAATATTAAAACTAATCCATGGTCCTGGAGCTCAGACTCAGCCTAAAGAATATTTTAAATGATAAAATAATTGCGACACTTTACCAATCGCACCTAAGTAATAATTGCGACAATTTATCAATCGCATATATATATATATATATATATATATATATATATATATATATATATATATATATATATATACTAGCAGTATGGCCCGGCGTTGCTCGCGTATAATGAAAGCTTTAAAACAAATCCATGGTCCTGGAGCTCAGACTCTTTGAACGAAAGACTAAAAAGCAATAGTTGTTTTCAGTTATAGCGAAACTGTAGACTGAAACAAAAATGAATGGATGTAAGTCAAATTTTGATTTCCTGGTATCGATATCAAATAAGATTTTTCGTCGTAAACTGAATTTTGAAGGCTAAATACGTCCTCTGAGTAAATGGTATCATGGCTGAGACTAAGAATTACAATTATACCTTCTTAAAGCCAAACCCGAAGCAAAAACTAAAATAAAAGGGCTGAAAAAATACAAACATACAGGCAGATAAAAAGACACACACAAACATCTTGCCTTTTATATATATATATATTATCGATTTTCTGCACTATTGTAAGAACTACAACCTTGAAACTTCTGAATATCGTTTCTTATGTCTTTGTCTATGAGTGTATCAAATTTGATTAAAATCGGACCACTTCTTCTAAAACCCGATTTTTTCGATTATCGATTTTCGATATTTATCGGGGGTACCTCGACACAAAACCTAGCTAAGAACACTCGCAGACACTTATAGTACAACTGTGTAAATTTTCAAGAAAATTGGTTTAGCCGTTTTGGAGTCTATAGGTACACCCCCCCCCCCCACACACACACACAAAGTTCCATTTATAAATAAGTTTAGATTTTTATGTAAATGTATCTTTCCAATTCAGGCTTTGTCTCTTACGTTCTTTTTACTGCTGACAAATATATATTCTGCATCCTTAAATGTAATGGTTAGTACTTTCTTCTCGCGTTTTTTTTTTTTTATTTTTAACTGGGGGAGCTCCTGTGGTTAGCTTTTTGTGAGTGCTCTAACCACTGGGTCACGAGTGGTTAGAGCACTGGGTCGTTTCTTATATCTTTGTCTATGAATGTATCAAATTTGATTAAAATTGAACCACTCCTTCTATAATCCGATTTTTTCGATTTTCGATTTTCAGTATTTATCGGGGTACCTCGACACAAAACCTAACTAAGAACACTCGCAGAACGATATTCAGAAGTTTCAAGGTTGCAGTTCTATCCTTGGATGACATATTTGACTCCAATATTAGAAATCGATACCCCAAATAACCTACCGGGTCGGATTAAAATCAGTTTTTCGGCCCTTTTATTTTAGTTTTCTCACCGGTGCAATGTGGCTTCCCTGTGTCTCTTCTACAAATACTTTCATGGCCTCTGCTCAGATGAACTTAGCTCCCTGGGGCCCTCTGTATATGAATTAACTCGAGCTACAAGATTAGCAACTAGGTCCCACCCTTTTACTGTAAAACCAATAAAATGTAAACGTAAATTCTACTCCAACAGCTTCTTTGCTCGCTCTTCCCGTCTGTGGAATTACCTTGCTTCCCCGACAGCTACAATCTTAAAGAATTTAAATGTAAAGTCAATAGTCATCTGTTATCTCACTAACTTGCGTCCACTCTCATGTTCCTATCTCCGTCCACTTCAATCACATCAGTATTCTCATCCTTCTCTTACCCACTTCCTGACACACCCATAACATGTCACACTTTCTCATAATTTTCCTCCTATGTAACCCCCTACGCACTAGTGGCAGTATACTGCCTTGCTTAGGGCGATATGATTGTAAAAAAATATAGAGAGAAGTTAGGACTTCATGAAGAATCTGGGATATTATAGTAGATTTTATAAGAATCGTAAGCAGAATTGGTTATTTTCATGTAAGATATATTGTAGTATGTTTGGGTCTGTGATTGTGGTTAGCTAAATCCTTTTGGCTTTGTGCCACCATTTTTCTTTGCTATCACGGGGTTGCCTCGCTGTAAAGGTTAAATATTTATGATGAGGTGATACACCTTTATCTTCCGCCCTTTTTTTAATATATTGCGTGTTTATTGCAACTTTTGTCACCCTTGACTACATATAGAGATCTTCCCTCGACAAACACTATTATCTACGTTTTGCATTATCGCCAAGACTCTCAAGTCCATATTCTGAAGAAAAGTTGGCCGTTGTTGACTATGCGGATGCCATAGCTATCACTGCACACATCTTTATCAATGTCACAGAAAAAGTTGACAATGATGTTTGACCCGGTCAATGCCTCTAAAATTGAGCATGAACTTCAACCAACAAATTTTTTTAAATGAATCAATAAAATCTTTCGAATCTTTCACATACCTAAGAAGCAAAATAAATTCCACTGATAAAGACTTTTCACCTTTTTTCTTCCCTCATAAACATTATCATCTGTTTTGCTTTATCACAAAGACTCTCGTCAGACAGATATTGAGTATATGGCATAGCTATCACTACAGACGCCATTATCAATGTCCCAGTTTTATCTAATTGAGAAAAATCTGGCAATGATGTTTTTTGTAATGATAATTTTTTAAAATATTCAAAAGTAATTTTATCACCGATGGATTTTTAAATATGTCCAATTTATATCTATATAAATAATGTTCAAACAATTCATTTCAAATTGTCGGTTGCTTGTAACCAAGTTTCGTTAATATATATATGTATATGAATTTTATAAATTCTAGTTTAGAACATGTACAAATTATCATGTATTACAAAGTGTACATTTTGTTTCGACATTGAAAGGACAATGTCTCATCAGGTTGTGTGAAAAAAAATGGAAATTCTTTTTTTATATTTGGCGAATTGTGTTTGAGATTTAGGTCTGGTGGGAAATGGAAAATAAGGGATGTAATTCGTCAGTTAGAATTTGAATGAAAAGAGGGAAGAGGCTAGAGATAGAGGTGATTAATGGACGTGTTAAAAATTGTATAGACAGATTTAACCTTAAGTGAAAAGGCATGAACCTTTACAGCTTTATGGTCAGATCTTTGGGTTTAATAAAAGTAGACCATAAAGAAATGTATATGGGGTGAGTAGGACAAGGAGTGGGTGTGATAAAGTGGGAATAAAAATTGTTATTTGGTAAACATATCTTTATTACTGAATTATACGACGACAAATATTTTTTAAGTCTAGAAGTCTAGTATATATATATATATATATATATATATATATATATATATATATATATAGATATAGATAGATAGATAGATAGATAGATAATTAGATAAGTGTGAGTTTGTAACCCTGGGTTTCACGCTCAGACAAACAAAAATGAGTTTGTCTGACGATCGCAAGAGCGTGAAACCCAGGGTTACAAACTCACACCTATCTATATGAATATGTCTGCTCTATCACTGATATTGAGCGCTTTTAAATAAGTACCACGCATATATAATATGTAAAAAATATAATATATATAACAAATTGCACACACACATATATATATATATATATATATATATATATATATATATATATATATTATAAATTATAGTTTAGAAGATGTAAAAAATATCATGTATTACAAAGTGTACATTTTGTTTCGACATTGAAAGAACAATGTCTCATCAGGTTTTGTGAAAAGAAATGGAAATTCTTTTTCTTATATTTGGCGAATTGTGTTTGAGATTTAGGTCGGGTGGGAAATGGAAAATAAGGGATGTAATTCGTCAGTTAGAATTTGAATGAAAAGAGGGAAGAGGCTAGAGATAGAGGTGATTAATGGACGTGTTAAAAATTGTATAGACAGATTTAACCTTAAGTGAGAAGGCATGGTCCTTTACAGCTTTATGGTCAGATCTTTGGGTTTAATAAAAGGAGACCATAAAGAAATGTATATGGGGTGAGGAGGACAAGGAGTGGGTGTGATAAAGTGGCAATAAAAATGTTATTTGGTAAACATATCTTTATTACTGAATTATACGACGACAAATATTTTTTAAGTCTAGAAGTCTAGTATATATATATATATATATATATATATATATATATATATATATAGATAGATAGATTTATAGATAGATAGATAGATAAGTGTGAGTTTGTAACCCTGGGTTTCACGCTCAGACAAACAAAAATGAGTTTGTCTGACGATCGCAAGAGAGTGAAACCCAGGGTTACAAACTCACACCTATCTATATGAATATGTCTGCTCTATCACTGATATTGAGCGCTTTTAAATAAGTACCACGCATATATAATATGTAAAAAATATAATATATATAACAAATTGCACACACACACACACACATATATATATATATATATATATATATATATTATAAATTATAGTTTAGAAGATGTAAAAAATATCATGTATTACAAAGGGTACATTTTGTTTCGACATTGAAAGAACAATGTCTCATCAGGTTTTGTGAAAAGAAATGGAAATTCTTTTTCTTATATTTGGCGAATTGTATTTGAGATTTAGGTCGGGTGGGAAATGAGAAATAAGGGATGTAATTTGTCAGTTAGAATTTGAATGAAAAGAGGGAAGAGGTAGGGGATAGAGGTGATTAATGGACGTGTTGAAAACTTTATAGACAGATTTAACCTTAAGTGAAAAGGCATGGACCTTTACAGTTTTATGGTCAGTTCTTTGGGTTTAATAAAAGGAGACCATAAAGAAATGTATATGGGGTGAGTAGGACAAGGAGTGGGTGTGATAAAGTGGCAATAAAAATTGCTGATTTTTAAACATATCTTTATTAGTGAATTATCCGACTACAAATATTCTCTTCGTTCCTTATCCACTTATATATATATATATATATATATATATATACATATGAAATGTTTTGTTTTAGCATTATTTTTTATCGATACTCATATCGAAGTAGATATTCTGTTTTAAATTAAACAGTATTATATATTTATACTAGCAGTATAGCCCGGCGTGGCTCGGGTGTAATGAAAGCTTTAAAACTAATCCATGGTCCTGGAGCTCAGACTCTTTGGACGTTGACACGAAAGACTAAAAAGTAATTGTTGTTTCCAGTTAAAGCGAAATCGTAGACTGAAACAAAAATGAATGGATGTAAGTCAAATTTTGATTTCCTGGTATCAATATCAAATAAGTCTTTTTCGTCGTAAACTGAATTTTGAAGGATAAATAAGTCCCCTGAGTAAATGGTATCATGGCTGAGACTAAGAACTACAATTATGCCTACTTAGAGCCAAACCCGAAGCAAAAACTAAAATAAAATGGCTGAAAAACTGATTTTAATCCGACCCGGTTGGATATTCGGGTATCGATTTCTAATATTGGAGTCAAATATGTCATCCAAGGATAGAACTGCAACCTTGAAACTTCTGAATATCGTTTCTTATATCTTTGTCTATGAATGTATCAAATTTGATTAAAATTGAACCACTCCTTCTATAACCCGATTTTTTCGATTTTCGATTTTCAGTATTTATCGGGATACCTCGACACAAAACCTAACTAAGAACACTCGCAGACGCTTTTTTTAAAAAAAATCGGTTCAGCTGTTTCGGTGTCTATAGATAACGGATACACACACACACACACACACACACACACAGACAACGTTCCATTTATAAATAAGTTTAGCTTTAGATCTACCGGCCTGAGTATTTACGACAAATTTTTATTACGAAAATGTGTGTCATTTTTTTCGTAATAAAAATTTATCGTCAATAAACAGGCCAGTAGATATAAATATATAATACTGTTTAATTAAAACAAAATATCTACTTAAATATGAGTATCGATCAAAAATAATGTTCAAACAAATCATTTCAAATTGTCGGTTGTTTACAACCAAGTCTCGTTAATCTTCGTTAATTTCCATAATATATATGCAAATGCACAATGGTCTTTATTATAATACGAAGTATTCCTGCTCTGCCAACCATTTCTTCTTCTTCGAATGTGCATTTTCCTTTTAGGACGTAGGCGATCATGGCCTTCTACGTCTCCCTGTTCCCGGTGATTCTTAGCACAATGCCTCTAAAAATGAGCATGAATTTCAACCAAAAAAACTTTTCCAAAGTAAATCAATAAAATCTGTCGAATCTTTCCCATACCTAGGAAGCAAAGTAAATTCCACTGATAAAGACTTGGTTGAATACAATGGATGCGAACTGAAATTAACACATTCTTACCTTTAGTCTATGATCAAAACAACAAAGATAAGGATATTAATCTGAATAGTTTGTGGCACCTAATCTTAAAATTTCAAAGAATAATAAAGGCTGAAGAGACCAAATGATCAAAACAGCAAAGATGGAGATACTTGTTCAAATGTTTCATTTCAGAGAATTTCATTCGCTGAAATATACTGATCTAAAATGAAAGATGCGTAGAATCTTTTAAATCATTAGTGTCTCCTTGTGTTGATCTAACCAACAGTTCAATCGCTAGATGCAGACACTAACTTCTTCAATATCAAAGCAGGAATCCTTCTGAGCAACACCTTTGCTTCTTTTCTCTTTGTTATTATTTACTATATATTGAGAACTTTTGTGATGCAGTGGATATCGGCTCGGAACGAGAAATCAAGTAGCCGAGTTCGAATTCCAGTCGAATTCATTGTATTAACTTACGCACAAATACCGTTGGTATTAATCCGTCTCTTCCCTCCAGTTATGGGTTAAATAACATGATAGATTGGGTTTTATAGCCTTGGCTGGCAACCAGTCTACCACAGAAAGCAATGGCAACCTACTGCGGGATAATTCCCCCACTAATTACTAATTACTACGTAATAATATAATACACCTCCTTCCCACTCTAGCTATGAGTCAAATAACAGGACAGATTGGATTCTATAGCCTTGGTTGTAAACCAGTCTATGGCGATAGCAATCTACTGCTGAATAATCTTCTGCCCAGTCAGTCATGTCTCTTTCGAGACATGATCGCCTAGGCGTGTTTCACGTATGGCAATTAACTGACTGACCTATTCAAACAATCTCTATCTGACTTGATAAACTTGGTGATAAAGCAAAAGAAAGACGATAATATGGGTCAGAATCCGACAAGATGAATAGAGTAAGTAAAGAACAGATGGGACAAAAATGTCTTAATCTCATATGTTTCCCTTCAACAAGTTCTTCAGAGATTTTTCATAAACGAATGATTTAAAAATCTTCTTTTTTTTTAATCCGGGAGACAGTATTTTGTTTGAGGTACGATTTGATTGGTCAAATACGTGTCACGTTTAATAAACAATGAATGACTATTAAATGTAGAGGAACAAACTTGTGTCTGTTCAAGTGCGTGTGCCACGTGTAATAAAAACATTATATGTTTATGATGAATGTAATGTAAGTATATGTAAACGAAAATAATACGAGTCATGTGTACTTAAACTCTATACGAATTAAGTGTGTGTAACGTTAGTATGTGTGAATGATAGCAACGAAATACATTTCAGTTCAAAATATGTAGCAAGTATTGTATACAGGTGTCAAGCGAAGAAACGATTTTTGAAAAAATAAAATGAAAGAATCTTTGTATAAATTTGTTTTTTTAATCATCTCACCCCAAGCAAGGCATTCTACTGCCACAGTTGTGCAGGGGGTTACATCGGGGAAAGTGATGAGAAAGAGGTTTAGTTAAAGGAAATGTCAGGAGGAGGGTAATAGACGGATGAGGATACCGAGGATGTGGGTAGATGGGAAAAGAGCTTGAGAGAATGGATGCGAGTTAGTGTTATACGAGATGTTTATTGACCTTACATTTAAATTCCTGAAGATTGTAGCTGTCGGGGAAGCAAGTATATGGAAGAGAATTCCGCAGTTGGGAAGTGCGTGAAAAGAAGCTGTTAGAGTAGAAATTGCGGTTATACTTTATCGGTTTCACTATAAAAGGCTGGGACCTAGTTGCTAATCTAGTAGCTCGTGTAAATTCATACCTAGGAGGCACCAGTGATCTAAGTTCATCGAAGCAGAAGTCGTGAAAGTATTTATAGAAGAGGCGGAGGGAAGCCACGTCACGCCGCTGAGACAGCGACTGCAGCCGGGCTGCACATTGCAGATTCTCCGTTGGATTTTGTCAAGAACCCCGAGGAGAATAGCAGGGGCACCCGATCATATGTAACAGCAGTATCCAATACACGGGCGGATGGTAGATTTATATATGTGCAAGATGGACTCAGCCAGGAAAAACTTCCAGGCCCTGCACAGTGAACCGACCTTCTTGGCAGCGGATTTAGCAATGGATTCGATATAGTCATTCCACTTGAGCTCCGCTGAGAGTGTGAGGCCAACAAGGCGTAGTGATTTTACTCTCGGGGAGGCTATCCTGTTCCATGCTAATGGTGAGTAGGTGCGATTGTCTATGATTGTTAATAAATAGCAGCTTCGTTTTGGAAGCATTAAAATTTACGAGCTATTTCTTTCCCCAGTTCACCACGGACTGGAGGTCCTTCTCAAGTTCGGCAGCGATTTTTGATCGAGGCGAGAGTAAATAGTGGTGTCCTTGGCGTACATGCCTACTTGGAATCTTATAACATCGGGGAGATCGTTAATGTAAGTCAGAAAAGGCGTAGGACCTAGAACAGAGTCTTGAGTGACACCCGCATTCGTATTGTAGTTTTTGGGAGGCATGTCCATTTAATACTACCTTCATTGTGCGATTAGAGAGGAATGACTGGATTAGCTCAAAGAAATGTCCAGTTATAACATAGCTCCTCAGCTTGCGTAGGAGGCCAGCAAGCCAGACCCTGTCAAACGCTTTGGAAATATCCAGGGCAACGGCTCGAGCTTCGCCATTCTTGTCGAGAGCCTGGTATATAGGTGTATGTGATAAATCATATGTGAATGTGTGCGTTTATGAATGGGTAATATTAATATTACACGTGGTACACACACTTAAACACCTGAAAAACATTTTAAAATCATTCCTCTTAAAAAAATCTCTGAATAAGCTTGATAAAATTGCTTTCACAATATATTTAGTTGATGCCAGAAAATTGTGTGAAAAATATTTTCAGTCAAATTTCGGCTCTAAATGACCCATAAAATGTTAATATGCCGTTAAACCCGCAAACAATCAATCAGTCTTCGGTTATTGATTTCATGTTTCTTATTAATTAGTTTGGCATTGAGGAGAACTTAATTTTGAACACAACATGACAAATACTACGACACATGTTGGCTATAGAACGTCAATATTTGGGTTCCATGAGTAATACACCCCGTTAACCTTTCGGCTTAAATACCCGACTAAAAATAATTATTGTTCTTTTCAGCCTTTATCATTATTTTTTAAGAATTGATATTAGATATCCGTCCAAAGATTTCACGGTGTTTCAATTTTTTATAATTCACATGAATTGTAATTTAATGATTGAACAAGCTCATGGCGTGTTCCATGGCTATATGGAAATCTCCATCGAAATTATTCTATTGAATCGTTAAAGATCTGAGCTTCATAATTTAACTACAATAGCAATCATAAATATGAATAGAAATCAATACGTTAATTAGTAAGTGGATACAAATGAAGCTGAAAAGTTTTTTCTAAAATGAAAATTTATGAGAATTTTATCGAAAACAACCGAGTTCATTCTTGATCCAAATTCTCTCTTGTTTAACTCACTGCTTCCGAGCAGAGAGGGACCCAAATAGGGGCTCCGTTGAAGGGTAGAGCCTCGCTTGGAGTGAAAAAAAACATGAGCCTGACCCTTCTGGGTCTACGAGATATTTTTGGATCAGTTTATGGGCTCAGAGTCTCCACTTTAAATGACCTTGTGTCACACTCGCTTTGTCCAGAAGTTGTTAAATATTGAGAGTTTCATTGAATCTATCTTCCCTCTCTTCTTTCTGTTTTTCTTTCTTTCTTTCTTTCTTTCTTTCTGTTGTGAATTCCGGGTGAGGAACCGCACAAAATAATGAACAAGAAAAACAGATATGGAGATAGAAAAGTAGGTTATATTGAACGTAATATACAAACTTGAACGCAGGTTAGTAAATCCAGGAATACTATTAGTAAGAAATAAATATATACAAGTCTTGAAGTGAATTCGTTGGAAATAGTATATCCGTGTATATTATTTGTTGTGGATTCCGGGTGAGGAACCGCACAAAATAATGAACAAGAAAAACAGATATGGAGATAGAAAAGTCGGTTATATTGAACGTAATATATAAACTTGAACGCAGGTTAGTAAATCCATGAATACTACTAGTAAGAAATAAATATATACAAGTCTTGAAGTGAAGTCGTTGGAAATAGTATATCCGTTTATATTATTCTAGCTGAGTGGAGCTCAGAGCTACTCTGACTTCTGATGCGGTAATCTCTGGGTAACTTTGGTATCTCTCGGTAACTGACGTATCAGTTCCGGTACTCTCTGATATCACTAACGGATCTCCCTCTAACTCAATGGCAGCTCCCGTTTCTCACTATGGCAGGAGTATATGTATACTCCAGTCGAGTCCATTATCATATGCAAAGGGGAGATCCCACAACACGTTCTTTCTTTTCTTTTTCCTTTCTTTATTGTTACTTCGTTTTTCTTTTTTACGGTTCCTGTAACCGTAAGTTCTATGCTAATTGTTGTGGGTCCGGGTGGGCAACCACCCAAAAATAACGAACATCAAAACAGATATTTGAGATACAAAAATAGGTTATATTGAATGTAATTATACAAACTGGAACGCAGGATAGTAATCCAGGAATACGATTAGTAAGGAACACACACATACATATATATATATATATATATATATATATATATATATATATATATATGTTCCTTACTAATCGTATTCCTATATATATATATATATATATATATATATATATATATACACAAGTATTGAAGTAAAGCCGTTTTGAATTATTATATTCGTGTAATATTATTCTGGCTGAGTGGAGCTCAGAGCTACTATGCCAACTGACACGGTATTCTCTGTGTGACTTCGGTATTGTTCGGTAACTTACGGATCAGTCTCGATGTCTCTAACGTGTCTCTCTATGGCAGGAGTATATGTATACTCAAGTCGAGTCCATTACCATAGAAAAGGGTAGATCCCACAATACTAATAGTTTCTTTTATCTCACTTCTCGCTTGTAGAACTCTATTCCGGCTTCTTACTTCCAGGGCAAGCTCTCATCATTTTATAGCTGAAATGGCTAGATGTAACCTTCTCTAACAATAATTTCATGATAATTGTTCTGATGAATTTTCTTCTATGCTACCAAGACTTCATGAATTTAAGCGCAGTACTAGATTGATGGCTAGGTCTCATCATTGTACAGTTGAAATGGCTAGATGTAACCGCAAGTTCTACGCTAATAGATCCTTCCCATGCACTTTTTTTAGAAATATCTTCCAACCTCTGGCTTACAAGTTAAATGTACTTTCTCCTTTTATTTCCTAATCGTTTATTGTTTTCTCACCTGAATAATGTATTTTATTTTTGAATTTTTCGGAACGTCGGCCTCGTTCATGTTTACGACGTTTCATCCGCTGTACACTTCGTTCTGCTTCAGGTGCTAGAAATTTCGAACCGAACCTTTTTTTCGGTCATTGGGGGAAATTATTCTAATTCAATGCTCAATGCCACTTCTGGTAGCCATGTATTGGTCCCTTTAACTGAAGTTTTTGGTCAACACTGCTGTAGCCTGCTATTGAACTCACAACTCTTTGGGTTAAGTCACTGGAATTAACCAATGCCTATATCCACTTGGTCATGTTATACAAAAGAAGATATAGCAGGCCGGAGCGTACAACGGCCAAAACGTCGTAAAAATGGCAATAAAGATGAAAACAATCGTCCGACCAATATAAATAATGTATACTTCCGTCCATAATTATTAGACGACCCCAGTTTTTTAAAAAATGATGTATTTCATGCTATTTTTAGTATTTATTGCCAAGTGGATAATTCTAAATGAAAATGGAATGGTTCTTTTGTTATTGTTACTTTGCAAAAGTTTAAAAAGCCAATAGCGACAATTTACCCAACGCACCCTGTAGATTTGCTTTCTCTCTCTCTCTCTCTATATATATATATATATACTACCGGCCATAATTATTAGGCCATCCCATTTTTTTTTAAAGGAAATGATGTATTTCATACTATTTTTAGTATTTATTGCCAAGTGGTTAATTCTAAATGAAAATAGAATGGTTCTTTTCTTATTATTACTTTGCAAAATTTTACAAGGCAAGGAAGCAAAGATGATCTGGTCTGAATCACCCTAAATTTTCTTCATTCTTCCATTGATGAAACTGCAAAAATAGGTAATTGCTAAATATTTATAAATTCATTTGAAGCACATGTTATTGTGCAGTATTAACAAAAGAACCATTCTATTTTCATTTACAATTATTCATTTGGCAATAAATTCTAAAAAATAGTATGAAATACATCCTTTTTTAAAAACACTGGGGTTACCTAATACTTATGGCCAGTAGTGTAAATACTACCTCATCTCAGAAGTATAGAAAAGACTGTTCTTTTTCTCTCAATTTTTAATACTCAGTAGCATCATTGCGTCTTTGTGTCTTCCGTGCCTTTCTTGGGGTGAAATGATTATAAAAGTATTAATAAATATAGAGTATTATATAAATTTGATGATAAGTGTATTTGTTTTCATGAACAAAAAATCTTCAGAGCAGAGTTTTAGCTTTAAGTGAAAATTGTAAATTAATTTTCAAGTAACAACTCAAAGTTTTCTAAATTACATTATTTTAGTGAATTTCGAATAAAAAATATTTGTTTTTTTTTCTTTGCAATGAAACAAAATAATATAGCAAGTTTGAAGGCAATAAATTACATTAATTTAGTACGGTTTTCAATCAAATAAATTAATGTTAAATGCGATGATTGCGCAAAAGTAAAAAGCAAGACTTTCTTAAGCCGACTACGGAAGTGAAGTTCCGTAAATGCAAAGCGGAACTGAAAGTCTTCGATTCTAGTGGGGTCGCCGAAATTGGATACAAGCTTCATTTTTTCTTCTTCTGCCTTTTGCTTTCCAACCAACACTGGTTTTCAAAAACTGAAACTTCCATATCAATCGTTATCTTATGCCTTTTTAAATTCTGTTTTTTTTTTTTATTCTCTCGTGGAAGTATATTGTGGTGCAGTTGATATCGTCTCGGAACGGGAAATTTGAAAGCCAAATTCGAATTCCAGTTAAATTTATTGCACTCACTTACGCGCAAATAAACTCGAGAACGGTATTAATCCGACGCTTCCCCCTCCATCTATGGGTTAAATATCAAGACAGGTTGGGTACTATAGCTTTGGTTCGCAACCAGTCTACCACAGAAAAACTTGGCAACCTACTGCTGGAAAATATTCAGTCTAATCAATTGTGTCTCTTTCGAGACATGATCACCCAAAGTGTACATACTGTATGGCACTTAATTGACTGAACATTATTTTTTTCTCATCAATAGTGTTTTTTCTTCTCATATTATCTCACACTCAGTAACCGTTTCCGTGTCTTCATTGCTTTGTTTCGAGTTAAATAATGCAGGAAAATCACCTCAGAGATGAAGGAGAAACATGAAGTAACTGAAATGTGGTTCTACAGAAGGATGCTGAGGATACCATGGACCGAAAATATGTGAGACAATGAAGTTTTGGTGAGGATGAAAACGCAGAGGAAACTAATACTTAAACCAGGAAAAGACAGCCAAAGTTTCTTAGACATGTCATGAGAAAGTAGGGCTTGGCGACGCTGATACTCACAGGTCAGATAAAGGGAAAAGTAACGCTTAATATACTTAATAGACTTAAGCAAGTAGATGGCACAGCGGGGTTTGGGAGTGGTAAAAGGAGAAAGATATGGAAGGCTATGATCGCCTACGTCCTGAAAGGACACGGCACATCGAAGAAGAAGAAGAAGAAGAAGAAGAAGAAGAAGAAGAAGAAGAATTTTGAAAATAAAATGTTAGACTTCGGTATAAGATTCATGGTAAAAATTGAATGAGAGCAAGTACTGTATATTTAACTTTAAAAGACGCCCTTTTTTTCCTAAAAATACCCTGATAAATACGCGTGCATCTTACCGGACGAATGTATCAGTTACCACGATGGTTACCACCATGACATGGATGGTAGTGAGAATCATTTATTGTACATGACTGACAATAGTGGCGACTCTGCAGATGACAATTTAGAGCTTTTAAATGAATCCAGCAGTGACGATCTTTTAGGATTTGAGGAGGAATAACATTTTTCTTATTTTTTTATATTTTTACATGCATATTTCTAAAATGTCAAATTCATTTTTATTAAAATAAAGCCACCCTTGTTTAATGAAAGATGTATGGTATATTTACTAACAACCAGCTAGTATGTCATTGCCATACAAACGAAATTAGACGAATGAGTAATGCAAGCAATATGTGGTGATAAGGTATGAATTACTTTTCTTTTCTAAGAAATTTTGGCGGACCTGAAGGAGACTACCACCAACTTTAAATTTGTTGTTGTTCATTTTTTTTTTTTTTACTTTTTTCAGCGCAGTCTTATCGATTATTACATAAAGTTTTCGATTATCAAAAACAAATTTGGAAAAATTTCAATATTTAAACAATTTTAGGGGGAGCTCAGTTTCTCATACAACGTTATAGTAAATCGATCCTCCATTTTAGACGAGTTGTTGCTCTTGTTTTTGTCTTTTTCAAGGTTTCTTTAGTTCTTACGATGGCATCTTCCTTGGAAACTCCAAGAATGGCTTTATTCAAAAATTTCGCAAAGGATTTAGTTGTTGAATATGCGCAAACAATAAAGTTAATCGCACAGGATCGATTTACTATAAGGTTGGATGAAAAACTGAGCCCACCAAAAAAAAAAAAATGTTTAACTGTTGACATTTTTACGATTTTTTTTTTTGTCAGTCGGGAAGTTTAGGGTTTAATCGATAAGATTGCACTGAAAACAGTAATAATCGATCAATAATCAATAAATTTACAGGTGATGGTAATGTCGTACCGGCGAGGAGTTCTAAAATGGAGGATCGACTTACTATAAAGTTGGATGAAAACCTGACCAACCCCCGCCCTAAATGTTTAAATATTGAATATTTTTAAAACTTTTTTTTGTCAGTCAGAAAGTTTAGGGTTTAATTGATAAGATTGAACTAAAAAAAGTCAATATATATATATATATATATATATATATATATATAAAACACAAATTTAAAGTTGTTTGTATCTCCTTCAGGACCACCAAAATTTCTTTCTAAGGTTAGGGTGTGTCATCCAAGCTGTAACTGTAGAAGATGGAGCTCGTTGATTTTTATTTAATTCTGCCTTGTGTCAGACATAACTGAACTCCCTACAGCTTATAAGTTTTATCCAGAATTATTATCATCAGAATTATCAGAAAGGATTTTATCATTATCAGAAGGTTTATTGTCAGCAGGTTAGAATGTCTGAATAAATGTGGAATGGTGTAAGAATAAAAATATACGTTTTTCCTTTTAAATTACAAATTTATTAAAAAAATGAATAACAAGAATTCATAGAAATTAATGTTCAGTTAGAAATGTTAGGATATCAAGAGTTGTAGAACATTTTCGTAGTGGTAATGTAGGTATTTAAAATGTCCGCAGAAGTTTAGAGTTAACGGTTGTGAAGTAGCAGAATATAAAGTCTTTGTTCCTTCCTCATTTTGGTAGGTCGAGACAGGTTGAGAGAGAGAGAGAGGGCAAAACAAACAAAGAAGTTGTACTTAACACGTCGATTTTGTTGTTGCTGTTGTCCTCTTTAGCGGCGTAGTGTGAAAATGAAAAACAGGACGTTAGAAGAAGAGGTCGAATGGAACGGAGGCGTGCTTTTATGTCCGGGTTGGCATGGAGTGAAAAAGAAGAAAAGAAAATTGGCAGTGAGGGCAAGTCAGCTTGTAGTTTCTTCTTTACATGGTGAGATGCTGTCACCTACTGCTTCCATCTGACGACTTTTGATAGGTTAGCGTCGTGGTTTAAATAGTGAAACTGCTCATGATGCCGGCTCCAGCAAGCCTTTTCACATCTAGATGTGAAAATACGTCATATATGAATTTTCTGTTTTTAATCCAATCAGGATTCATCATTTGCTTTTCGCACTGACTTGTGAATAGTCATTTGAATCTACTTTTGCGAGTGTGCAATTTTACTTTGGGTTTTTCGAAAATGATTTTAGCTCTTAATTTCTTATCGGTAAAAACATCTTGTAAGTCGGAAAATACGATAATTTCTTTAAATTGATATAATAAGCAAAAGAGACTACTCAACAATATGCATTTGTTTTGATGAACAAAATTTTGGCAGAGGCTAATTTAAAATTGAAGAGTAAAAAAGTAAATTAACTTTATAGTAACCAAACAAGATTTTCTAAATTACATTATCATGTTGTCCCAAAAGTTTGTAAACACTTGCAAAAAATTGAAATATTACTCGCAAAAACAACAAAAGTTATTGCTCAAAATAAAGACCATCATTGTCTAAGACTTTCTGCCATCGATCTGCAAGCTTTAGGATCTGGTCAAAGTACCATTCAGCCGGCTTCGAATCAAAGAATTCTTGACACGCTTCCTCGACTTCATCAAACGAGTCGAATCGGCGGCCCTTAAGAATGTGTTGCATTGAGCGGAAAAGGCCGTAATCTGATGGAGCACAGTCAGGACTGTAGGCTGGATGTGGCAAAAGCTCAACGCCGTCCAGCTCTTCAAACTTGTCTTTTGTCTTCCTGGCGGTGTGTGGCTTGGCATTGTCCTGCTGCATCAAAACGAGCTTTCGGTTAATTAGAGCCGGTTAATTTTGCTTCAACTTTTCGTAGACCTGCTTAAGTTGCTGACAGTAAAATTCGGCACTGATGGCACGACCTTTTGGAACCAACTCAAAATGCATGATTCCTTCAAAGTTCCACCAAACACACAACATGACTTTCTTGCCGAATCGATCTTGTTTTGGAAGCGACGGTGTCTCTTGCCCTTTCTGAACCCATCACTTGTCTCGATTGTGCTGGACTAGATAGACCCATTTCGCAAGTGTTTACGAACTTTTGGGACAACCTAATATTTTAGTGGACTTTGCTAAAAAAAAGTGTTCTTTTTTTTTAAAACGAAATCATAAAATAATAATAGGTTCGAAAGAAACAAAGAAATCGTTAAAATAAGTTAATATTAAAATAAGACAATTGCGCAAAGGTAAAATGTGACAATTTCTTAGAATACAGCAGTGCTCCATCAGCTTTCTTCTCTCGCACTTCCCGCCTGTGGAACTCCCTTCCGCTTACTTACTTACCAGCCAGCTACAATCTTCAAGAATTCAAATGTAAAGTCAATAGTCATCTACTGTCTCACTAACTTGCATCCTTTCTCTCATGCTTTTTTCTTCATCCACCCCACTCTCATCAGCCTTCTCATCTTTATCATACCCTCTTCTTGATACCCCCTGTAACCTGTCACTCTTTCACATAGCATTCCTCCTATGTAACCCCCTGCACAGCAGTGGCAGTAAAATGCCTTGCTTGGGGCGATATGATTATAAAAAAGGAAAAAAAATTCAATATTATTATATTGTGTATATAAAGAGGGGGATCAATTCTACATTACGATCAATATACAAACTGATCCCTCCCTTTATAGTCACAATCATCCTTCTCTCAGCCACTTCCTGACACTCCCTATAACCTGTCACTCTTTCTCATAACTTCCCTCTTATATAACCACCTGCAAAACAGTGGCAGTAAAATGCCTTGCTTGGGGTTATATGATTATAAAAAAACAAAAATTCTATACTGTTATACTGTGAATATAAAGTAGGGGATCAATTCTACAATACAATTAATATATAAACTGATTCCTCATTTTATGTTCACAGTTATTCTTCTCTCAACCACTTCCTGACAACCCCTATAACCTGTCACCCTTTCTCATAACTTTCCTCCTATGTAACCCCCTGCAAAACAGTGGCAGTAAAATGCCTTGCTTGGGGCTATATGATTATAAAAAATAAAAATAAAATAACCGCAAACATAAACCAAAAATAAGTCTTCGCTTCCAGCAGAAAGGACGAGATTTCATACTGACCTCTCGTTCTGGACGAGAGATACACAATGGTAGGGCCTGAAATAAAATACAGCGTAGATTAGTCGGCATTTGATTGGCAGGAACTTTTGAAACAAGCAGCGGTATTTGTATTTTCTTGTTCGAATTTACTATGCGAAAGAATCCTATCCTTCTCAAAAGAATAAATATAACATTCTTGCTGCTTTTCATGACGTTTGGACATAACGGAGTTGATAGTTTTGTCATTCTGTTAACGTAAAAACAAAAAAAAACATCTCTCGTCAATTCAATATCGTCCATTTATTCGACATTTTCGCTGAAACAATCTCTACAAATTTTGAACTTCGAAACTTTCTTTAGTATCTTTTGTTTCCCATATCACGGTTTTCCACAATTTCTTATTGTTTGTGACACGAAACAAAGTTTTTTTCCCTTACAATACCTGATCTGCTATCCATTTAGAGTAGTTCGCTAGGTCAGTTATTTGCGGTGACCTTTTGTTGATCTTTTCTTCAATATATTCTGTGAGCGTCAATTTCTCGAACAACTTTTTGGGGATAAGGACTTCTACGAGGATCATTCAATAAATAAAGTGTTATTTTCGGTATAAGGACATCTACGAGGGTCATTCAATAAATAAGGTGAATTTTTCGGTATAAGGACTTCTACGAGGGTCATTCAATAAATAAAGTGTTATTTTCGGTATAAGGACATCTACGAGGGTCATTCAATAAATAAAGTGTTATTTTCGGTATAAGGACATCTACGAGGGTCATTCAATAAATAAGGTGAATTTTTCGGGATAAGGACTTCTACGAGGGTCATTCAATAAATAAGGTGAATTTTTTGGTATAAGGACTTCTATGAAGGTCATTCAATAAATAAGGTGAATTTTTTGGTATAAGGAATTCTACGAGGGTCATTCAATAAATAAGGTGTTATTTTCGGCATAAGAACTTCTACGAGGGTCATTCAATAAATAAGGTGAATTTTTCGCTATAAGGACTTCTAATACAGATAGAAACTTACTTTTTTTAATTTTTTTTCTTTTACTGCGTATACGAGGGTCATTCAATAAATAAGGTGACTTTTTTGGTATAAGGACTTCTAATAAAGAAAAAAATTACTTTTGTTTTTAAATTCTTTAAATTTACTTCATACACGAGGGTCATTCGATAAAGAAGGTGAATTTTTTTTATATATAAGGAATTCTAATATAGACAATTGTTTTCCTTTTCTTCATATACGAGGGTCATTCAATAAATGTGATTTTTTGGTATGAGGACTTCTAATACAGATAGAAACTTACTCTATTCTTACTTTTTTACTTTACTTCATATACGAGGGTCATTCAATAAATAAGGTGAATTTTTTAGTATGAGGATTTTTATACAGATAGAAGCTTACTTTTTTTAAATTTTAAGCAGAAGCCGTTAAAGTATTTCTAGAAGAGACACAAGGAAGCCATATCACGCCGGTGAGAGAGTGACTGCAGCTGGGCTGCTATGTTCGGATCGATCACATTAGCGAATCAATTACTAAGATTCCTGCGAGGAAAGTACATAGCTTACATACACCATCGGACATAATTAGGTGACCCCAGTTTAAAGGAAATGATGTATTTCATACTATTTTTAATATTTATTGCCAAGTGGATAATTCTAAATGAAAATAGAATGGTTCTTTTGTTATTATTACTTTGCAAAATTTTACAAGGCAGCCAGGAAGCCTTTGCTTCGGCCAGCCAATAAGAAGAAGAGACTAGTATGGGGAAGAGAGCACAAAAATCGGACACCAGAATAGTTCATTTAATGTATATGTTATAGTGCAGTATTAACAAAAGAACCATTCTAATTTCATTTAGAATTTAGAATTAGTTACTGACTGTTAGAAAGTATAAGGAAAACCACTATTAAGTGCAGAGAACGACAGAATTATGAAGACATGAGTTTACAGTAAACATTGCATTTAAATGTTTAAAGCCAGAAGAAAGTTCCACAAGCGAGAATTGTGACGGAAGAATATGTTAGCATAGAACTTGAGGTTGCATCTTGCCATCTGAACTATAAAATGATGATAACTTACCACTAATCTAGTCAGTCAGTCAGTTAAGTACTGACTGGGCAGAAGATTATCCCGCAGTAGGTTGCCATTGCTTTCTGCGGTAGACTGGTTGCCGACCAAAGCTATAAAACCCAATCTGTCCTGTTATTTGATTCATAGTTAGAGGAAGAAGAGAGTTATAATTTTATTAAGCAGTAATTAGTAGGGGATCAGTTTACTACATCATAACAATATAAAACTGATCCCCCACTTTATGCCTAGTAAAAGCCTTAATCATGTTTTCAACTATTATATTCAGTCAGTCAGTTAAGTGCCATACGTGATACACGCTTGGGCGATCATGTCTCGAAAGAGACATGACTGACTGGGCAGATTATTCCGCAGTAGGTTGCCATTGCTTTCTGCGGTAGCCTGGTTGCCGACCAAAGCTATAAAACCCAATCTGTCCTGTTATTTGATTCATAGTTAGAGGAAGAAGAGAGTTATTATTTTATTAAGCAGTAATTAGTAGGGGATCAGTTTACTACATCATAACAATATAAAACTGATCCCCCACTTTATGCCTAGTAAAAGCCTTAATCATGTTTTCAACTATTATATTCAGTCAGTCAGTTAAGTGCCATACGTGATACACGCTTGGGCGATCATGTCTCGAAAGAGACATGACTGACTGGGCAGAAGATTATCCCGCAGTAGGTTGCCATTGATTTCTGCTGTAGACTGGTTGACGACCAAGGCTATAGAACCCCATCTGTTCGGTTATTTAACCCATAACTGGAAGGAATAGACGGATTAATACCTTTCTTAAGGGTATTTGCGCGTAAGTGAAGGCAATGAATTCAGCCGGAATTCGAACTCGGCTCCCCAATTTATCGTTCCGAACCGATATCCAATGTACCACAACTAATCTAGTACTGCATGAAGTCTAGGTACCATAGAGGAAAATTCACCAGAACAATTATCATGAAAGTATTCTTAGAGAAGGTTACATCTAGCCATTTCAACTATAAAATGATGAGACCTAGCCACCAATCTAGTACTGCGCTTAAATTCATGAAGTCTAGGTACCACAGTGGAAAGATCATCAAAATAATTACCATGAAAGTATGTATAGAAAAGGCACGAGAAAATATGTTACGTTTGTGGGAAAAGAAATTACAGCTTAAATTCCAGATCTGAACCAATAAAATTGCAAATTCTTCTTTAGATTTCATCAAGAATCTCTTAATGTATAGCAGGAGCACGAGACCAGATATGGCAGAAATATCAAATGCATGGACGAATGGTAGATTTATAGTGATGCAAGATAGATTCAGGAGAGAAAAATTCCCCAAAAAACAGTCAAATTTACCTTTAAATTTGTCGGTATTAATACACTGATATTCATTTGAAATTACTGCATCGCGAAAGATAACAGTCAGATGGAGCTAGAGCAGAAGAGTAAGGAGAATGAGGCAAAATCTTTTGTATTTATTACAATATTTTTCCTTGAGTGTCACGGACATTATGTGGCATTATAGTGTAAGGGACACAATGATAAATGCATTTTCTACATATTTTTCAGCAATACTTTCAACCGTCTATAAATATTTCTTTTCGTTAACTTTTTTGCTTTCGCTGAATATTCAAAGAGAGACAACGCTTTTCCTAACGCACCAGGAGGAGAGGTTAAACATTGTCAGTTGTAGTTCTGTCCTTAGGAATGATTTCTCCTTTTTCTTTTCATTCGAATAATCGATATTGTCGTTTTTGTTCGGCATAATTATAGTGAAATTTCTTTTTATCGGAAAAGGTTCGACAGCATGTCTTTTCTGCAACAATGAGCAGAGGGCAACTCTTTGAGTGAGCTGCGGAGTAATCAAGTGATGAGGGACATATAAACCAAGTTTAGAAACATTTTCGACATCGTGAAGGTATTTTATCATCGAAGTATGTTTTGCTAATTATCGGGTATTTCTTTATATCTTCGTTGCCTGCTGTCTGCAGAAGCTGAACATTGAGAGAATTTGGTCGTGCATATCGAAGGAAATCAGAATCGAAGTCAGCCAAAGTATCTCTGCAAACGTCAATCTTTATTTCCATAGCGAGAACAAATATTTCTTGCTGCTTTCGTTCCGAAAAACTCCTCGCTCCTTTCATACGGCATACAGTATCTTCTGTTTTTCAAATCTTTTCACCCCAAACAAGAACAAAGATTCACAGGACGGGAATGTAAAAGGAAAGGCCGACAATATGGAAAATTGATGAAAGAACAAAAGATGAACGGGATTTTTTTTTAAATCATATCACCCCGAGCAAGGCGGCAACGCCACTGATGTGCAGGGGGCTACATAAGAGTGAAAAGATTGGAAAAGAGTGAACCGGGCGATAGTTTAGTCTATCTACTTCAATTGAAAAAAAAAAGTGAGAAGATTAGAAAAGAGAAAACTGGAAACCGCATCCTAAACAGGAAACGAGGGATGAGCCTCTTCACCTGTTCAATAGATGTGGGTGGAGTGTGAACCGGGCGATAGCTTAGTCTATCTACTCCAATTGAAAAAAACAAGTGGAAAGATTGGAAAAGAGAAAGCCGGAAACCGCATCCTAAACAGGAAACAAGGGATGAGCCTCTTCACCTGTTCAATAGATGTGGGTGGAGTGTGAACCGGGCGATAGTTTAGTCTATCTACTCCAATTGAAAAAGAAAGTGAGAAGATTAGAAAAGAGAAAACCGGAAACCGCATCCTAAACAGGAAACAAGGGATGAGCCTATTCACCTGTTCAATAGATGTGGGTGGAGTGTGAACCGGGCGATAGTTTAGTCTATCTACTCCAATTAAGAATATAGACGATGGTGAGTGACGTGGCATTTGAATTTTTGAAGATTGTAGTCATCAAGGAGGCAAGTAAATGAAAGGGAATTCCGTAAGTATAATTTGTTTTTAATCATTTCACTCCATAGCAATATGTAAATGTGACTAAAATTAAGGAGGTTAAAGGAACATGAACTGAGAGAAGAGACTGAGTGTAGGAAATATTGTGGGAACAACAAATGAAGAACGGGATTCAGAAAGATCGAAAATGGCGATTGACGTGGCATTCCCATTTTTTAAGTTTATTTCTATCAGGGAGACAATTAAATGGAAGGGAGTTCCACAAATATGATTTGTTTAATATTATTTCACCCCCAAGCAAGGTGGGAATGTCAAAAATAGGCAGGAGATTAAAGAGACTAAAACTAAGATAATAGACTGGGTATAGGAAGGATTGATGAAAAGACAAATGGATTCAAGAAGATAGAAGATGGCGATTGACATGGCGTTTAAATCTTTTTATCAGGAAGACAATTAAATGGAAGGGAGTTCCACAAATATGATTTGTTTCACCCCAAACAAGGTGCGAATGTGACTAAGATTAATGGGGTTAGAGAGAATGAATTTGAGAGAAAAAAGATGAACGGGATTTAAAAAAATAAAAGATGGCGATTGATGTTGCATTTAAATTTTTGGGAGATTGTAGTTATCAGGGAGGCAATTAAATTGTACGGAGTTTCACGAGTATTATTTGTGTTTTTTTAATTATTTCACTCCCAATCAAGTTAGGAATGTCACTAGTAGTCTTAGAGAGACTGAACCTGAGAGAAAAGATTGTATATTGGGAAGATTGAGAAAAGGACAAAATGATGAACAAGATTCAACAAAAGTAAAGGTGGTGATTGATGTTGCATTTAAATTTTTTGAAGTTTGCAGTTATCAGGAAGGCAAGTAAATGGAAAGGAGTTCCACGAGTATTGTTGGTTTTCACCTATTTCACCCACAAGCAAGGTGGGAATGTAATATACAGGGAGGGTTAGAGGGAGTGAAATAAGAGAACAGACTGAGCATAGAGAGGGTTGCAGTAAGTACAAAAGATGAACAGGATTCAAGAATACAGAAGATGGTGACTGACGATGCATTTAAAAAAATTGAAAGTTGTAATTATCAGGGAAGGTTGGATGTGCATCGTGGTGCAGTGGATATCGGTTAGAGACGAAAGATCGAAGTGCCGAGTTCGAATTCCAGTTGAGTTTCTTGCATTCACTTACGCGTATATACTCTTGAGAACGGTATTAATCCCTCTCTTCTACCTAGCCATTGGGTTTAAATAGCAAAGCAGATTGGATTCTATAGACTGAGTTGGTAATCAGTTAACTACAGAAAGTAATGGCAACCTATTGCAGGAAAATATTCTGAATATTTTATAATCAGTTTTAGATCAAAAGAGACATGATCACCTAAGCCATTTGTTCTCAAACTATTTAAAAGATTTTTGCATGCCGGTCTCTTTATAAAGTCTTCGATGGCTCGCGGATCCTTTTATATTAACCACAGTTAACATATAGTCTACTGAAAGAAAAACATTTTTAGCTAACAAATATTTATTCAAAAAATAACAACACAAAATTATTTATTCAAAAAATGCCAAGCAATTTCTATTGAAACAAAAATTTTTTTCAGAAATCAATAATTCTTTGCGAAAATGGCAACCTTAAACATCAAAAGTACATTCAATGGAATCGGTGCATTTGCTTGGCCTCAACCAGTTCTTCTAGATTTGGCTTTGTTGAGGTGAATGCAACTCTCGTGTCATTTGTTGCTTCTAATTTGGTTCGGGATTTTGTTTTGAGGGCAAGTAATGTGGAAAAGGCCGTCTCACACTCAAAGGTGGTTTCAAATGGAATCGGCACCTTTAGAGCCAGCTTTGGAACATGGGGATAAGAGTATCTAGTGATGCTGTTTATACTTTGGAATAACTGTGACACCTGTAATCAAGGCAATTCAAATATAATCACGCAATGCACCTCGAATAAAATCACGCAAATTGTAAAACACGAATACTTTCTTCTTCTTCATATAGATTAGCGTACCTTTGCAACAGCTCTTTCCCCTTATTAACTAAAACATCAGCAAGGGCCAAAATAGAATTAAGGAAGGTAACTCAAGAAATCAAAATCTAAACTTATTTATAGATGGAACTTTTGTGTGCGTGTGTCTGTGTCTGTGTGTGTCTGTTACCTACAGACTCCGAAACGGCTAAACCGATTTTCTTGAAAATTTACACTGTTGTACTATAAGCGTCTGCGAGTGGTCCTATTTTAATCAAATCTGATACACTCATAGACAAAGACATACGAATCGATATTCAGAACTTTCAAGGTTGCAGTTCTTGCAATGTGCAGAAAATCGATAATATATATATATATATATATATATATAAAAGGCAAGATGTTTGTGTGTGTGTCTGTTTATCTGTCTGTATGTCCTTTATATAAATCCACAATTTTTATCCGATTCTCACCAAACTTCACACAAATATTCTTTAGGCTGAGTCTGAACTCCAGGACTATGGATTAGTTTTAAAGCTTTCATTACACCCGAGCAACACCGGGCTATACTGCTAGTATATATATATGCGATTGGTATGTTGTCGCAATTATTTTATTAGGTGCGATTGGTGAATTGTCGCAATTATTATATTGGTGCGATTGGTAAATTGTCGCCATCATTTTATTATTTCAAATATTCTTTAGGCTGAGTCTGAGCTCCAGGTCCATAGATTAGTTTTAAAGCTTTCATTACACCCGAGGAACGCCGCTAGTAATGCATAAAAAGAAAAAAGGAGGTAAATAAGAAAAAGTTGGTGATGAAAATATATAATTTCCCTTTCCAACAACAACGCTCCCCTTAAAACAATCTCAAATGGCCAATAATTTCAACTGAGTGGCCTCTTCTCGGTCCCCTCGAAACCCCTTACCGATCCACTAGGAGACCGTGGACACCAGTTTAGGACCTAAATGAATAAGGCATTTTTACTGAAATATTATGTTTGGAAATTATAAGTTTTTATTCTAAATGTGTCACTTTTTCTTTTCTCTTTTTGCCGTTTTTTTTTTTTTTTTGCCAATCGACGTTAATAAATAAAACGCTTGGTTGTATATCCTTCTCACTGGTTCGTATAATGGACGTCTTAACACCCAATAGAATAGAAATAATTTTGCTGGTATGCCCAAAAATCAGTCTTCTTCTTTATTTTTTTATGTGCTTTGTCTCTTAGGAATGTAGGCGATCATGGGTCTCCTCATCTTCCTAATCCTTGTAACTGGATAAATTTCAGCTTTTTCTTATTTCTCCAAATATTTTACTACCTTCAATTTACTTTTTTTTTTTAATCATTTCACTCCAAGCAGCACAGTTTTACTGCCACTGCTGCTCACGAGGTTACATAGGATGAAGGTGATGAGAAAGAGTGACAGGTTATAGGGGATGTCAGGAAGTGGGTAACAGAAGGATGAGGATACCGATGAGAGTGGAGTGGACGAAGAAAAGAAGCATGAGAGAGAGGATGCAGGTTAGTGAGATAGGAGATGACTATTGACTTTACATTTAAATTCTTGGAGATTGTACCTGTCGAGAAAGCAAGTATACGGAAGGGAATTCCACAGGCGGGAAGTGCGAGAAAAGAAGCTGTTAGAGTAGAAGTTGCTATTACATTTTATCGGTTTCACTGTAAAAGGATGGGACTTAGTTGCTTGTCTATTAGCTCGAGTAAATTCATACATAGGGGGCACCAAGCTAAGTTCATTGAAGCAGAAACCGTGAAAATAGGAAGCCACACTGCGCTGTTGAGGAAGTGACTGTATCCGAGTTGCCAAGTTAGGATCTATCACATTGCAGATTCTCTAAAGAAAAGTAGGGGGCACCAAGCTAAGTTCATTGAAGCAGAAGCCGTGAAAATATTTGTAGAAGAGACACAAGGAAGCCACACTGCGCTGTTGAGGAAGTGACTGTATCCGAGTTGCCAAGTCAGGATCTATCACATTGCAGATTCTCTAAAGAAAAGTGTTATTATGGATTTTTAAGCTAGAAAGTATAAAAAAAAACATAGTTAATAATTACATAGTTTGATCGAAAAAATTAGGTCATTATTAAAATTTTAAAATATTAAAAATTATTAAAAAATTATAAAATATTAAAAATATTAAAAAATATTAAAATATATTATTAAATATTAAAAAATATTATTAAATATTATTATTAATATTAATATTAATATTAATATTATTAATATTAATATTATTAAATATTAAAAAATATTAAAAAATTATAAAATATTAAAAAATTAGGTCATTATTAAAAAATATGCACTAAACTGAAAATATACTGAGATTTTTTATTAATTGTTTAGAATATTAATCACCTGAAATTTTGTTTTGAATGTTTCAAAATTTTTAAACCTGCTGACTTTTAATTTTATTTTTGTTTCTAAAAGTAAGTTTTCTTGCAATAAATAGTATCTACTTTTGCAGGTGTTTAGAAAAATTTCTCTAAATCTGATTCCCCTTCACCTTATATTTAAATTAAAATCTTTCAATAATTTCTTTTGTTTGTTTGTCCTCTCCTGACAGGTGTATGGAAACAATTCTTTCTTGTTTGTTATTAGTTCGATTTAGTAATAAACGGGTTTGTAAAATCTATCAGTACCTTATAAAACCTATTCTTTCACACTAATCAATACAAGGAACCCCATTGCAGAATAGATCTATCATTAAACAATATTTCAAAGCCATATAACTACAGACTATTGATTTTATTTTTTTATATTAAAATATAATAACCAACGATCGACGTCCTACAAGACGCGAAATGTTATTTAACTGGGCAGATGTCAATTTCTTTTTTATTTTTTTAATCCTTTTATCCCAAGCAAGGCATAACTTCCACTGGTTTGCAGGGGGTTACATAAGAGGTGAGTGATGAGAAAAGGAACACGTTACAGGGGATGTCAGAGAATGAGTAAGAGAAGGATGAGGACACTGATGTGAAGGTAGCTGCACGAGAGTAGAGTGGAAACGAAGGAGAACATGACACAAGGGTTGTCAGGGAAAGGATGCAGGTCAAGGAGATAAGAGATGGCAGTTGACATTAAGAGGAGAGTGATAAGAAAGAGGAACAAATTAGAGAGAGTGGGTAAGAGAAGAATGAGAATGCAGGTGTGAAGAGAGCTGCACGAGAGTAGAGTGGAAACGAAGGAGAACATGACACAAGGGTTGTCAGGGAAAGGATGCAGGTCAAGGAGATAAGAGATGGCAGTTGACATTAAGAGGAGAGTGATAAGAAAGAGGAACAAATTAGAGAGAGTGGGTAAGAGAAGGATGAGGACACTAATGTGAAGGTAGCTGCAGGAGAGTAGAGTGGAAACGAAGGCGAACATGACACAAGGGTTGTCAGGGAAAGGATGCAGGTCAAGGAGATAAGAGATGGCAGTTGACATTAAGAGGAGAGTGATAAGAAAGAGGAACAAATTAGAGAGAGTGGGTAAGAGAAGGATGAGGACACTAATGTGAAGGTAGCTGCAGGAGAGTAGAGTGGAAACGAAGGCGAACATGACACAAGGGTTGTCAGGGAAAGGATGCAGGTCAAGGAGATAAGAGATGGCAGTTGACATTAAGAGGAGAGTGATAAGAAAGAGGAACAAATTAGAGAGAGTGGGTAAGAGAAGAATGAGAATGCAGGTGTGAAGAGAGCTGCACGAGAGTAGAGTGGAAACGAAGGAGAACATGACACAAGGGTTGTCAGGGAAAGGATGCAGGTCAAGGAGATAAGAGATGGCAGTTGACATTAAGAGGAGAGTGATAAGAAAGAGGAACAAATTAGAGAGAGTGGGTAAGAGAAGGATGAGGACACTAATGTGAAGGTAGCTGCAGGAGAGTAGAGTGGAAACGAAGGAGAACATGACACAAGGGTTGTCAGGGAAAGGATGCAGGTCAAGGAGATAAGAGATGGCAGTTGACATTAAGAGGAGAGTGATAAGAAAGAGGAACAAATTAGAGAGAGTGGGTAAGAGAAGGATGAGGACACTGATGTAAAGAGAGCTGCAGGAGAGTAGAGTGGAAACAAGGGTTGTCAGGGAAAGGATGCGAGTCAATGGAAATAAGAGATGGCAATTGACTTTGCATTTAAATTCGTGGAGATTGTAGTTTTCTGGGACGCAAGTATACGGATGGGAATTCCACAGGTGGGAAGTGCGAGCAAAGAAGCCGGTATAGTAGAAGTTGAGGTTACATTTGATTGGTTTCACTGAAAAAATGGTGGGACCTAGCTGCTCGTCTATTAGATCGAGTAAATTCATGCAAAGGGGGCATCAGGGAGCTAAGCTCATCGGATCAGAAACCCAAAAATGTCGAGGCTGCTGAGCATCTCCATCAATTCTTTGTGGCATATTTTGTCAAACGCATTTGCATAATCGATAAAACATAGGTACACGCCCTTCTTCATTTGTATTGCCCTTTCGGAGAGCAACCTAATCATAAATACGGCGTTCCTGGTTCCAGTTTCTTTGATGAACCCACACTGTTCTTGTCGTCTCTCTGTCAGAATTCTGCTTTTTGCTCTGTTCTGTGTATCAAATTTGATTAAAATCGGACCAGTCAGTCAGTTAAGTGCCATGCGCGATACACGCTTTGGGCGATCATGTCTCGAAAGAGACATGACTGACTGGGCAGAAGATTATCCCGCAGTAGGTTGCCATTGCTTTCTGCGGTAGACTGGTTGCCGACCAAGGCTATAGAACACAATCTGTCCTATTATTTAACCCAAAACTGGAGGGAAGAGACGGATTAATACCTTTCCCAAGGCTATTTGCGCGTAAGTGAATGCAAGGAATTCAACTGGAATTCGAACTCGGTTCCCCGATTTCTCATTCCGAGCCGATATCCACTGCGCCACAACGCACATCCACTCCTTCTATAACCCGATGTTTTCGATTTTCAATTTTCAATTTTCGATATTTATCGGGGGTACATCGACACAAAACCTACCTAAGAACATTCGCAGATGCTTATAGTACAACTGTGTAAATTTTCAAGAAAATCGGTTCAGCCGTTTCGGAGTTTATAGTTAATGGACACACAGACACACACACAGACAAAGTTCCATTTATTATATAAGTTTAGATTACTGAGCGAGAAATTTGAAAGGGTCTGGCGACATGAATGGCATCTACATGAAGGTCTCGTCAGATTGAGACAACTTTGAAGATACTTAGAGATGTTTATGTTAATGCTTTGGTTTTATATCAATTCTGGATTAAAGTCACTTTCTCGCCGACCTGACATGGCTTCCCTCTGCCTTTTCTACAAATATTTTCATAATGAGGAGCTTTTTTTTTTCACCGGTGTCTTACTAAACGAGTTTAACTGTGCTAATAGATTGGCATCTCGGTTAAACTATTTTACCGTTTAAATAATCAAATATAACCGACTCTTCTACTGGAACAGTTTCTTTTTTCGCGCTTCCTGCCTGTGAAACTTTTTCCTGTTTATTTGCTTTCCGGATAACTACAAACATTAAAAATTAAAATACAACGTCATTTGCCTTTTTCTATCTTCTTGAATGATGTTGATCACTTTTTCCTTTCTTCTCTAACCAATGTACCGTGTCTTTTATCCATTTTGCTTCTTACTTCTTGCAGCTTCGTGAATTTATTAAGTGGTTTAGGGCAAAATTATTTTTAAAAATCTATCTATCTATCTATCTATCTATCTATCTATCTATCTATCTATCTATCTCATTCTGTTCATTATCTATCTATCTATCTATCTATCTATCTATCTATCTCAGTCTGTCATTATCTATCTATCTATCTATCTATCTATCTATCTATCTATCTACCTCAGTCTGTTCATTATCTATCTATCTATCTACCTCAGTCTGTTCATTATCTATCTATCTATCTATCTATCTATCTATCTATCTATCTCAGTCTGTTCATTATCTATCTATCTATCTATCTATCTATCTATCTATCTATCTTCAGTCTGTTCATATCTATCAATCTATCTATCTATCTCATTCTGTTTTTATCTATCTATCTATCTATCTATCTATCTATCTATCTATTTCAGTCTGTTCATTATCTATCTATCTAATAGGTTCGTCTGTTGAACTTCTTGCTATTTTTAAATCTCTCTCTCTCTCTCTCTCTATCTATCTATCTCAGTCTGTCATTATCTATCTATCTATCTATCTCATTCTGTTTTTATCTATCTATCTATCTATCTATCTATCTATCTATCTATCTCATTCTGTTTTTATCTATCTATCTATCTATCTATTTATCTATCTATCTATCTCAGTCTGTTCATTATCTATCAGGTTCGTCTGTTGAACTTTTTGCTATTTTTAAATCTATCTATCTATCTATCTATCTATCTAACAGTTTCTTGAATTTCTTGTTTGTAGAACATTGGTTCACGCCTAACTAGATATACTCGGTTTTTCTATTATCAATTCCGCCAACTTCGCATCCAAGTTTTCAGCAACTGATATTTCCAAGCGGTCACTGAGCAGCCTCGATCGTCCTAGAATACGTGATATGATCGTAAAACTTTTTTTCTTAAACCGTTAATATTACCATAGCAGCACCTGATGTCACAAGTATCGGAATTGTGGTTCAAATTATCTGTGACTGTATACACTAGAATTATAGCAATGAAGCAGACTTCAGAAAGAAACAGGAACCCAATCCTGAATTGAAAACAAGGGATAAAATTTTACTCCTCATAAAAGACGGGGGAGGAGTATGAAGCGGGCGATGGCTGAAGTTATCTACTCTTATTGTGGAGAATAAATAAATTGATTTTTAAGCCCCGCTTAGATCCGGCACAAAGCCGAAGGTAAGGGGTACCCAGTGAGGATCGAACTTACAACACAGTTGCAATATGTTCGAGCGATACAAGTTTCTTAACCATTACACTACTTCGAGGTGCACAAATAATAAATAAATAAATAAATAGTAAACATTTCAAATTTTAGACAGAGATATTAAAAATATAGAAGGAACTACTTGATTTCGCCATTTGGCAGAATACAGTAGCAACTCTCGATTTTGAAGGGTGGTCGGGTCTTAAAAATATCAGTTTATTTTGTTTAAATATTTTTTTATATTTTTAATTAGTTTTGGGTTATTCATCCCCTCCACCGCTCATCTTTTATTACCAATATATTTTTATATATATTTTATAAAAAATAATTTATGTCTAAATAATTTTTTATCTCGTGGGTTTGTAAGCGCGTTTTTAGGTTTTTTAAAGTTGTTAAACATTATATTTTTTATTTTCTAAAAGTATTTGATTTAATATTTTATTGATATTTTATTTAAGAAAATAGTGTTTTCTTTTCAATGAAATGTTTAAAAATTCTTAGAAAACGAAAGTAAAAACTTGCTTAACTTTTCTATACTTCTTGCAACTTTATGAATCATTTTTAAACATGAAAAAATATTCCCGAATTAAATTTTTTTTATTCTTTTTCTTGTATTAACAAAAACTACAAAATTTATTTTTTAGTCAATTTTAAAAGAATTTGTTTTATTTTTAAGGTTTTTTATTTGAAAACTCCGTGAAATTTTGTTACAAAAGTCAAGTCACTATTACCGAAAATTTAAACTGGAAAATGATGATTTAAACTTTGTTTAAACCTATTATTTCTGACTAAGTTTTGAATTTATTTCAAACATAAAGGCCTAAATTACACCGCACTTGAATTTTAAAACCTAATTTTTAAAATATTTAATTTTTAGAAAATATTTAGCACAAAATGAACACCCTCAAAATATATTGGAAATAAAATTGGAAAAAATTGGAAATAAAAAATTAGAATTTTAACTGAAGAATTCTTTTATAGTTGGTTTAGGATTTTTTAATCCTTAAAAAATTAATAAGTAAAACATTAACCAAAAAAGAGTTTTGCAAAAAATTATTTTTTATAAACAGTTTAACATCATAAATGAAATAGAAACATTAATTTTTACATTTTTTTCATTTTTTACTATTAAAATATTTTAAAAATGTAATTTCATTACCAAATATCCTAGCATTTTTTAAGATAAATAAACGAAAAGTTTTGTCTTTAGTTTAAAACTGTGTTTATTTACATACACGACTGACAGTCAGTAGTCAACAATGATGTTTATATTTTCTTATTAATTATTGTTTTTCTTAATTTTATTTAAAATTAATAAAAACAGCATAAATAAAAACATGTCTTTCTTTTTTTTTTCTTGTTACATTTTAAAAAGTTTTAAAATCTTTATTAAAAAAAACCGACTTTGTGATTATCAGCATTGTCATGAAGACAGCTACGCTGATTCATGGCTCTACTACCGTGACGTCACATTTCATTTGCTTAGGCCATGGTAAATATATGACCAAGCAAACACGCAAGATCTTTTTTGTTGACTGTTAGTCTGAAAAGAACTTACGGTTGGCCATGCCCTCATACACCGAGGAACGTGATCAGTCCTGTTACTTTTCAGAGAGACGTCGTATCTTTTCGTCCTTTTTTGTTGATCAACCATCAATTAAGTTTTCTTCCAGATAATAAGTAGATCTTTCTTCTTGTATTCATTTACCATATTTTCGTAGAATCCTTTTTTCTGTGTTTGTCACGCAAAGTATATCGCTTAATAATTTTGTTTTACAACATAAAGGTATCATTATTTATAAAATAACATTTTATACAGCAATTACTAACGTTTTCTTTTTCGATATTGGTATGAATTGATTTACAAGGTTGGTAAGAAAGAAAAAAAAAGGAAAAACACCCATATTCTATAAATACTTTCACGGCTTCTGCTCCGATGAACTTAGATCACTGGTGCCCCCTAAATACGAATTTGCACGAGATACTAGGTTAGCAACTAGATCCCACACTTTTACAGTGAAACCGATAAAATACAGCCGTAACTTCTACTCCAATAGTTTCTTTCCTCGCACTTCCCAACTGTGGAATTCTCTTCCACACAATTGGTTCCCCGACGGCTACAATCTCCAGGAGTTTAAATGTAAGGTCAATAGACACCTCCTAACACACTAACCTGCTCCCATTCTATCAAACACTCTTCCCATCTGCCCAACCCTCATCCTCGCTATCCTTACTCATCTGTCACCTTCCTCCTGTCATTCCCTATGTCTAACCACTCCTTCTCTTTACCTTCCCCTATGTAGCCCCATGCGCAATAGTGGCAGTGGAATGCCTTGCTTGGGGTGAGATAATTAAAAAAAAACAACAAAAAAACAAACAAACTGGATTTTAATATAAGGTTTTCTGTCATTATTAATCTATATTTTAATGGTTGCGCAGGAACTTTTATCGAATCTTTGATACACCACAGAAAATAAATAAATAAATAAATAAAACAGAAATTGAATTAAAAAAAAACAACTTAATTTTCATTTTGCAAGAAAAGTATCCTAATTTTAATGATTCTGCTTACTTTTGAAAATCAATGAAATTCAGAGATTTTCATAAGAAAGAGCTATGTATATTCTGTAACAAATACCAAAAGGTGATACAAAACCAAAAAGTGTATGGAAAAAGATTGTCTTCTAATTAAATTTAGGTAACCACAATCACAGATCCAAACATACAACAATATTACTTACATAAAAAAAACACATTCTACTTACGATTCTTACTAAATTCTCAATTATACCTCAGATTCTTCATGAAGTCCTAACATCACCCTATAACTTTTTTTAATAATCATTTCGCTCCAAGCAAGCATTTTACTGCCACTGTTTTGCAGGGGGTTACACGGAAGGAAAGTTATGAGAAAGAGTGACAGATTACAGGGATAATCAGGAACAGGGTAAGAGAAGGATGACAAAATACCGATGAGAGTGAAGTGGACAGAGAAAATGAGCATAAGAGAGAGGATGCAATTCAATGAGATAGGAGATGACTATTGACTTTACATTTGAATTTAAAAAAATTTTAGCTGTAAGCGGAAGGGAATTCCACAGGCGGAAAGTGCGAGAAAAGAAGCTGATGGAGTAAAATTTGCGTTTACAATGTATTGGTTTCACAGTAAAAGCAATGACTCGCTTCCATTCTTTCAAACACTCATCCCATCCTCCGAACTACCTATCACCCCCTTCTGACATTTTCTTATATCTAACCACTCTTTCTATTTACCTTCCCCTATGTAGCCCCAAGCGCAATAGTGGCAGTGGAATGCCTTGCTTGGGGTGAAACGATTAAACAAAAAAAAAAGAGTGAAACCTAATTGCTACCAGTAAGCTAAGTTCATCTGAGCAGAAGCCATGAAAGTATTTGTAGAAGAGATACAGGGAAGCCACATTGTACCCGTGAGAAAGTGACTGTATCTCAGCTGCCAAGTCGGAATCGATCACATTACAGATTCTCTGTTGGATTATGTCAAGGACCTCTAGGTGGATAGCAGGAGCACCCGACCAGATATCGCAGCAGTATTCAATGCACGGGTGGAGGGTAGACCTGTATATGTACAGGATTGTTTCAGATGGAAAAAACTTCCTGGCCCTACACCGAGAACCGACATTCTTAGCAGCGGATTTAGCTATGGATTCTATATCGTCATTCCACTTGAGGTCTGACGTGAGAGTTAAGCTGAGAAGGCACAGAGTTTTAATTTGAAGGAGACTAGCCTGATCCATTGTACTGGGGTGGTAGGAGCGATTGCCTTTGATGGTTAATAGATAGCAGCTTCGTTTTAGAAGTATGAAAATTCACGAACCATTTCTTACCCCAGTCCACAACGGATTGAAGGTTCTTTTCAAGCTCGGCAGCGAGGTTTGCTTTGTCAACCTTGGAAGATTTTTGATCGAGGCGAGAGAAAACCGCCGTGTCGTCAGCTTATATGCCTACTTTGTTGCTTTTACTTAGGGTGAAATTATTTTTTAAAATATTATTATCAATTATTTCTTTCATGAACTAAAACATTCAGTCTACGTATATTAGTAAAATAAATCGTAATATTTCTTTGTCTTTTTTAATGTTCTCGCAAGCATTATGGAATTGTATTCTATTCATATTAATTTCATCCTGTTTTAATAGCACTGACTCTGAGCTTCGGTATTTGGAACTTGAATAAGGAAACGAAAATCGGACTCACCATTCCACGTAAACCGCGTCGCTTGTTCTCCATTCCTTTCCGATTTTTTTTTAATCATATCACCCCGAGCAAGGCGGTAACGCCACTGATGTTCAGGGGGCTACGTAAGAGTGAAAAAGATTGGAAAAGAGAAAGCCAGAAACCGCATCCTAAACAGGAAACAAGGGATGAGCCTCTTCACCTGTTCAATAGACGTGGGCGGAGTGTGAACCGGGCGATAGTTTAGTCTATCTACTCCAATTGAAAAAAAAAAAAAAAAGGAGTGAAAAGATTGGAAAAGAGAAAACCGGAAACCACATCCTGAACAGGGAAAAAGAGGTGAGCCTCTTCACCTGTTCATTAGACGAGGGTGGAGGGTGAACCGGGCGATAGTTTAGTCTATCTACTCCAATCGAAATAAAAAAAAGAAAAAAGAGTGAAAAGATTGGAAAAGAGAAAGCCGGAGACCACATCCTAAACAAGGAACACGGGATGAGCCTCTTCACCTGTTCAATAGACGTGGGTGGAGTGTGAACCGGAAACAGTGAGTTCGACTAAGACAACTTCATCTTTGGAACTTTTGCCGTATAGAGCTTCCAAACATTACTACAATCTTAATCTAACCAAGTCCAGAATTAAGCTTAAAATATCATTATTAATCTGCAAATATTGTTTCCTTTCTAGCATATTCACAATTCAGTAGCCCTATAGTGGGTTATCCGTTCTAGTGGAGAGTAGTTGTATGTTGTTGCAGATTAACGGAATTTGGCCTCTTTGTAGATAGCCCACTATAAGTCATAAAAAGGGTTATAAAATCAAGAAAAGCAAATTGAGTTTAGAAACAACATTTTATATATACACATATCAATTAAGATTTTTACAATTAAAGTAATCATATAAATATGGGTCTAACGGACGTTAAAATGTTCATGGCAATAAATGCTGAAAAGAGAATTTATGCTTAGGTAAGTGTGAGCGTTGTAAGTAAGGAATGTCTTTGATGTATCCGCTCCTTTGGTAGGTAAGTAGTTTTGAGACAGCGAAGGATAAGAGGATAGGGAAGGGAGGCGAGCATAGTTAGCCGCTTGACGTCGGTCAAGGGAGATACTAATTACACTCGTCGCACTCGAGTCTGTCTGTCTGGCGATGCTTTCTGTATCGGCTTTTTATTTCGACTTTTTGGATCGCAGCAGATCATTTGGGAATTCACATCCGTATTTGATTCTGGGCTTCCCATTGGCCGATAAATAAAATTCGCGTAGGCCCGCGAACTGGAATTTAATATTTAATTAATTTTTAGTTTTCAACCGGAACAACTGCGTGGAGCCGGATGCGCTCCGACGAGTTTTGGTCATTTGCTTGCTGGTCGTGAAAATACAAACATCCGGTCCATCGCTTTGCTTGGTATCACCACAACACTCTACAATGGGTGGCACTCATGCCTTGTATTGGGTGAATAATAATAAAAAAAAAGGAAAGAGATTTTTTGTACAGCAATTGTTCGACAAACTGATTTTGCTGTGGTTATTTATTTTATTTGCACTTGCTGACTTTGTCTTTGTTTCCCAAGGCGCCATTTTTTTAGTAAATCAATTCAATTAATTTTAATATTATCCTGAACTTAATTTTTTAACTAAGAAAAAATAATTCATTATTAATTTTTTTTTTTAATTTTAATAATTTTTACCTTAATTGTATTTATTTTGATCGAAATTTAATCAGACTCAGAGTCTGCGTCGAAGGAGGAAACGTCGATCATCGGACGTAGATAATTTCTTTATTTGTTTTTAAATTTGATTTCGGTGCCATTATTATTTTTGTTTTATTTATCCTGCTTTTTATTAATTCTACTATATTTGTATTTAACTTGCATTGTAGTTAGAATATTGACATGGCTTCTCCGCTGCAGACAATTTGCCACCGGCGTACGGCAGTCTTTTTTAATTTTTCCATAAATATTCTCATGGCGATTGTTAAGATGGTTCCTCGTCTTCTAGCGTCGGAAGTTTTATTGTTCTTGGACTAACATCTCCGATTAAGTAAAATTGTTACCTGCGTAAACGCAGTTTTCTTGTCTCCTTTCACGAAATATTCCCATGGCAATTGTTAAGATAAGTTTTCTTCTTTGGTCCTTTGAGTTCAAGAATTTGCAACGTTATTGATTCAGGCCTGATGATATCTTGGCTTCAACCACTTTATCACAGTCATTACTTCACTGTTTTCTTTCTATAACTATTCTTATGGTAACTGTTATGGTGCCAACGCTTTACGAATTTAAGCGCAGTACTGTAGTGGCAGTACGGTCTCATTATTTTACAGATAAAATGTCGTAGATGTCAGCATAAATTCTATGCTAACATTTTTTTTCTCTCGCACTTTCCGTTTGTAAAACTCACTTTCGGCGACTTTCTTTCCGGTTTTTTTTTCGTTTTTTTTTTATAATCATATCGCCCCAAGCAAGGCATTTTACTGCCACTGTTTTGCAGGGGGTTCACATAGGAGGAATGTTATGTGAAAGAGTGACAGGTTATAGGGGGTGTCAGGAAGTGGTTGAGAGAAGGATGACTGTGGCCATAAAGAAAGGGATCCGTTTATATATTGATTGTAATGTAGAATTGATCCCCCACTTTATATCCAAATTATATTAGTAGAGAATTTTTTTTAATAATCATATCGCTCAAGCAAGGCATTTTACTGCTATTGATTTGCAAGGGGTTACATAGGAGGAAAGTTATGAGAAAGAGTCACAGGTTATAGGGGGTGTCAGGAAGTGGTTGAGAGAAGGATGACTGTGAACATCAATTGAGGGAGCAGTTTATGCATTGATTGTAATGTAGAAGTGATCCCCTACTTGATAACCACATTATAATTATATAATTTTTTTTAATCATATCGCCCCAAGCAAGGCATTTTACTGCCACTGTTTTGCAGGGGTTACATTGGAAGAAAGTTATGAGAAAGAGCAACAGGTTACAGGGAGTGTCAGGAAGTGGGTTAGAGAAGGAGGAGAATACTGATTAGAGTGGAGTGGACGGAGAAAGGAGCATGAAAGAGAGGATGCAGGTTAGTGAGATAGGAGATCATTATTGACTTTATATTTAAATTCTTGGAGATTGTAACTGTCGCTGTCGGGGAAGCAAGTAAATGTGAGGGAATTCCACAGACAGGAAGTGCGAATAAAGAAGCTGTTGGAGTAGTAGTTGCGTTTACAATTTAAGACCTAGTTGCTAGTCTTGTGGCTCGAGTAAATTTATATATAGGGAGCACCAGTGAGCTAAGTTCATTGGAGCAGAAGCCATGAAAGTATTTGTAGAAGAGACACAGGGAAGCCACATTGCGCCGGTGAGAAAATGACTGTATCCGAGCTGCCAGGTCGAGATCTGTCACATCACAGTTTCTCTTTTGGATTTTGTCAAGGACCTCTAGGTGGATAGCAGGAGCACCCGAACAGAAATGGCAGTAGTATTTAATGCACGGGTTAATGGTAGATTTATAGATGTGCAGGATTGTATCAAGCGGAAAAAAATTCCTGGCCCTACACAGTAAACTGACTTTCTTAGCAGCGGATTTAGCTATAGATTTTATATAGTCATTCCACTTGAGGTCTGTTGTGAGAGTTAAGCCGAGGAAGGGTAGTGTTTTTTTCACGGAGACTATCCTGATCTATGCTAATGCGGGGTAGGAGCGATTGTCTGTGATGGTTAATAGATAACAGCTTCGTTTTGGAAGCATTAAAATTCACGAGCCATTTCTTACCCCAGTCTGCCACAGATCGGAGGTTCTTTTCAAGCTCGGCAGCGAGGTTTGCTTTGTTAGCCTCAGCAGATTTTTAATCGATGCAAGAGTAAACTGTAGTGTCGTCAGTGTAGATGCGTACTTGGGGTCTGATTACAGCTTCTTTTAATTCCCTTTTTTACAGACCATTTTTTTATTTAACTTTAAAAAAAATTTTGGTAAGCGATGAAAATAATATTGTGAGTTCTTCTCGGGCAAATATAATCTCTCTCTCTCTCTATATATATATATAAAAAAAAGGCAATCTGTGAGTCTGTGTGTAACTGTTCCCAATGCACACCTACATTAAGGTACGCCATTCAAACTTTCTAGGGACACATATCTACAGGGAAGCCAGGTTCACACATACCTTTTGAGTTTAAATTCAGTAATTTTCCCTTTCACACTTTCTGGCCAATGGAGCCGATTGTTTACATTTTCTCCGTCAACCAACTAAGACCTTAGATGGTTCCTAAATTACGTCACAGAAATCAAATCACACGTGTCAAACGCGACTAAAATATTTTTTATTAAAAAAAATGAGCCTCTACATTTAATTTTTATTCCGACCTTTTAAAAATTCATTTGATCAACAAAAAATGTGAATATTTTTCACCGTAATTTAGAAACAAAAGAAATACTTTTTTTTTAAAAAGTGTTTTTTAAACAAAAACAAAATATGTTAATTATTTAAGCCTTTTTTTTCAGATTTAATTTTTTACACTTCAGAAATGTTTTTTTTCGTGAAATTAGAAATATAAAAACTATTACGCTCTCAGTTCAGAAATTTTCGAAGAATTTTTAAAAATGTAGACATTTAATTTTAGAGGAAAAAGTTAAATTAATGCCACACGAATTACAGATGGTTGATTTCCTGCATTAAATATTTAACCAAAAAAATCTTTATTTTTTTAAATTTTATTTTATCTACATTTAAAACAGGTAAACTTCTATCTAATTTATTACTAACTCCACTTTCTGCAAATGTTTTCTATTCATTTCCAGATCAAAGAAACCCCACCCCGTTTACAAGGAGACAAAAGTATGACCGGCACTAAAACTACACTTTATACTCCGTTCGAATACTACAGCAACATGCATTCAATGCCTTCTTCTTAATGCTGAAAATGGTTACGAACAGCCTCAGCTCTCCTTTCCAACTTTCAATAAATGATTTCCATCTACTCCTCTCATTGGCATTCTCTCCTACTACTAAAATGTTCTGAGTTGCACGGGCAACGCCGGGTTATGACGCTAGTTCTAGATGAAGAGGAATGCGAAGCAAAAGAAATGATCAAGAGCAGAACGAAGAGATAGATTCCGGTTCCGGTGTTTGTTGCGCCATTTTCTTCCTTTCAGTCACCAGAGTTTTTGTTTTCGTTTTCTCTTGTCTTGATGAGGAACTCAATACAATTACAAGAATATTTATCTCTTTTAACAAATGAAAACCACTAAGCAAAAAAAAAAAAAGAATACTGTGTCAAGCACAGATACGCTAATGTATTTTGCATAAATGTATGACAAAAATATTTTCCGGTTGCATTTTATTTCCTTTTTATGCGTTACTCATGTTACATAAAGCGGGAAAAAATCTTTTCACTCAGGCACAAAGGGCAGATGTAGTATGTGCCTGAGTGAAAAGCTGCACATTCTAAGGTTCCTTAACTCTTGTGGGTTATCCACTTTGTATATGATAATGGAGTTGGCTGCGATACCATATACTCCTGCCATAGAGAGAGAGAGAGAGTTCTGCGAGTGTTCTTAGCTAGGTTTTGTGTCGAGTTACCCCGATAAATATCGAAAATCGATAATCGAAAAAATCGGGTTATAGAAAGTTTAGTCTGATTTTAATCAAATTTGATACACTCATAGACAAAGACATAAGAAACGATATTCAAAATTTCAAGGTTGCAGTTCTTACAATACTGCAGAAAATCGATAATATATATATATATATATATATATATATATATATATATATAAGGCAAGATGTTTGTGTGTGTCTGTTTATCTGCCTGCATGTCTGTATTTTTTCAGCCCCTTTATTTTAGTTTTTGCTTTGACTTACATCCATTCATTTTTTTTCAGTCTACGGTTTCGCTTTAACTGGAAACAACTATTGCTTTTTAGTCTTTCATTTACAAAGAGTCTGAGCTCCAGGACCATGGATTAGTTTTAAAGCTTTCATTACACCCGAGCAACGCCGGGCTATACTGCTAGTATATATGTATATATATATATATATCTAACTGTCTGTTCAAACATTTTTAATACATTTATCTTATGTCTCAAAATACATACACACACATATATATATATATATATATATATATATATATATACAAATTAGGCGAGTGTGTGTAAAAATTCAGATATGAATTTAAGATAGCTGCAAAGACAATAACATTAGGAGAAAATACATATGAAAAGGTTGAAATAAACATATTTTGCATTACGTAGTTAAATCTGTTTTGAATTACATTTTTGAAGATAAATGTAGACATAATATTTCGTATCTATTATTTATACACAGCAAAATCGTGGAAGACAAATATGGTTATGGTTTTAATTTTATATCAAATATTTTAGAGTGCTTTTATATTCAAAATTTTAAAACATTTTTCTACTTGATGTCAGTGTACAAGTACATGTTAGTAAATAACATTTTTACATTTTACTTTATAAAGTTCCTCAGGGAACAAAAATACTTTGATATGTGAAAATGTTACATTTTTCCTTTCTGATATATATATATATATATATATATATATATATATATAGAGAGAGAGAGAGAGAGAGAGAGATAAGAAATTAAATATTAAAATCAAACAAAAATTCACAATGACGTGTAAAATCTTAGTTTTTCACGAATATATAAAGAGTTGACTATGTATTTAAAGAAAAAGTCGAAACCACATTTAAATTGGTTTTTGACAAATGGAAGTGACTTGAAGGACAAAAAGGGACTTAGCAATCAAGCGCGAATTAAAAAAAGGACTATATAAATGACCTCGGCTTCAGTCAAGACAGTCAGATGGAAGCAGCGAGTGACAACAACTAAAATATAACTTCAACTTCAAATCGACCCGGAGATAAGGTCAGGTCACACCTTGTTCTCTTACTCCGTCTTTCCCGTGTGCTGATTTCTTTTACTTCTTCTTCTCCATCCAAAGACATTCCTACTGAATACATAAGTTCGTACGCATATACTCTTTCAACAATTACTACTACAAACATTTTCTACAAATCTTGATACCTTTAGTTTTCTCATTGAACATGAGCTTCTTAATAATGTTTAATAATGTTTCTAAACATGAACTTCTTAATGTTTCTAATAGATTTTTAACTTCTGCAACTTGTGTTATTCTTTCCTTTTGAAAAATTTCTATTTTAACATGAAAAATATATATTTTATTCTTACTTTATTCCACACAATTCCACATATTCCAACAACCAACGATAATTCTGCATAAAACTTGTAAACTGTAGGGAGTTCGGTTATGTAAATATTATGGGGAAACACTCCTATTCCTCAGATAATGGACTCTCGCTCCTATATTAATAAGAGTTAACGGGAAGTTCATAGGAGTTCTTTAGACGTCTGCTGGAGTTCAGTAGAATAACTAGGCAGTTGATATTAGTCGGCAGTTAGTCGAATACTAACGAGTCAGCTTTCAGTGGAAGATTACCAAGTTCCTACCATTTTGGGTGCGTTATATCGATTGGCAACCGACAGAGCACGATTATAACCTTCAGTGCGAAAACTACTTCACATCAGTAAGTCACAAGCCCGAACCAAGAAAAATTGCTCATCTCCCTTACGGCTACTATCTATCTATCTATCTCACTCTGTTCATATCTATCTATCTATATATATATATATATATCTCATTCTGCTCTTATCTATCTATCTATCTATCTATCTATCTATCTATCTATCTATCTATCTATCTATCTCAGTGTGTTCATGTCTAACTATCTATCTATCTATCTATCTATCTATCTCAGTGTGTTCATATCTATCTGTCTATCTATCTATCTATCTATCTATCTATCTATCTATCTATCTCAGTGTGTTCATATGTATCTATCTATCTATCTATCTATCTATCTATCTATCTATCTATCACAGTGTGTTCATATCTATCTATCTATCTATCTATCTATCTATCTATCTATCTATCTATCTATCTATCTATTTCTATCTATCTATCTATCTATCTATCTATCTATCTATCTATCTATCTATTTCTATCTATTTCTAGTTCTATCTATCTATCTATCTATCTATCTATCTATCTATCTATCTATCTAGTCATCCGCAGACAAATCTGTTTCGCTGTATCACAGCTAAGCTCATCAGTACGGTTAGACATCCGATTACTTTTTACTCAGGATTGAAACCCTACCGAATGGGCGTCAGCTATGGTCGCTAGGTAGAATGAGGTTGACTTCTTAGCGTGTACATTATCATTTTACACACGCCCAAAAGCTGAGAGTGTTTGAATTCATTGCTGAATGAACGATGCGTAGATCCTAGCGAAGTTACTATTGTCCTACGTCGATGGCACGACTCTGGGTTTCATGCGTTATGCAATCATCAGATGCATATTTTTTAATAGAGTGTTCACTCGATATTCCTGGGAATTAAATCTTAGAAAGTTAACTTTTTTCTTTAAGTGAAAAGCTTAACATTTAAATATTCTAAGATTATATATAGACTACATGTAACTTACATTGAGCACTGTTTTATAAACACCTGAATAATGAAACTATATATATATGCTCACTTAATATTATTTATTAATTCACATTATATGTAGACAATTGCACCTGCTCCCATTAGTATGGAACATGCTTGCTTCCCAGAGAGTAAAACACTAAGCCTCCTTGGCCTCACACTCTCAGCGGACCTCAACTGGAATGACTATATCGAATCCATTGCTAAATCCGCTGCTAAGAAGGTCGGTTCTTTGTGCAGGGCCTGGAAGTTTTTCCCGTCTGAATCTCTCCTGCCCATATATAAATCTACCATCCGCCCGTGTATTGAATACTGTTGCCACGTCTGGTCGTGTGCCCCTGCTATTCTCCTGGGGGTTCTTGACAAAATATAACGGAAAATCTGTAATGTGATCGATACCGACTTGGCAGATTGGCTGCAGTCATTCGCTCACCGGCCTGATGCGGCTTCCCTGTGCCTCTTCTATAAATACTTTCACGGCATCTGCTCCGATGAACTTAGATCACTGTTGCCCCTAGGTATGAATTTGCACGAGATAATAGATTAGGAACTACATCCCACCCTTTTACAGTGAAACCGATAAAATGTAACCGCAATTTCTACTCCAACAGGTTCTTTTCTCGCACTCCCCGCTTGTGGAATTCCCTTCCACATACTTGCTTCCCCGACAGCTAAAATCTCCAAGAGTTTAAATATAAGGTCAATAGACACCTCCTAACACACTAACTCGCATCCATTCTCTCAAACACTCTTCCCTTCTACCCAACCCTCATCCTCGCCATCCTTACCCGTCTATCACCCTCCTTCTGACATTTCCTATATCTAACTACTGTTTCTTATTACTTTTCCCTATGTAACCCCCTGCGCAATAGTGACAATGGAATGCCTTGCTTGTATATATATATATATATATATATATATATATATATTATCTAGTGCTGTTTTTTTTCATTCATTTTATATATCTATACAGGGTGTCCATAAGGTCCGTCTGCATTTTAAAAAAAGTATAACTTTCTTTGTGATCGAAATAATCTGTAAAAATTGTTATAATGTTTAATGTACCTCGTTTTAATGTACCTCGTTTTAATGTACCTCGTTTTAACTATAGTTATTGAGTCATCTTTTCCGAGAAAATTTGCACCATCTTTAGATAAGTAAGAAATATGAACTGCAAAATCCTCTTACCCTATGTATTGCTAATCATTGAAGACATGTGGAAACTTAAATAACATTTCAATAAAACCTTAAAAAAATATAGATTTACTTCTTTCTAATCCTTTTTACAAATTATTTCTATCGCAAATACAAATAAAGTTATAAATCTTTAAAGTGCACACGGACTTTATGCTGCTATGATGTCAAGAAAGCAGGTAAACTGTTTATCAATTAGATTGATTCATTCAGGAGAGTCGGAGGATGAAAAGGGGTTTTCTATTGGATTTGAAGAGGAAGTCTGCATTGAAGTGGTCATATGCTGCTGTGAGTTCGACAAATCTGGTAGACATTTCCTCTAACAGATCGATCCATTCAGTGGATACGGAACTTGGAATCCGGTCTTTAATGAAATAAGAAGTCTCTTTTGACGTTGTTTTATATAGCTGTGAGGTCAACAAAGTTGGTAGACATATTCATATAGGAGAGATAAGCAGATTCTTGGTGTTGTTTCATGACATGCATGACACTTTTGATTTCATTCTTCTTCTATGTGCTCTGTCCCTTCAGGACGTAGGCGATTATGGCTTTCTACGTCTCCCTATCACTGGTGGCTCTTAGCACCATGCAACCCTCGTTCCATCATCCATTAGCTCAAGCCCATAAATCTAGACTATAAATGAATAGAAACTAGAATGATCACAAAATGAGGGATCAGTTTATGTATTTATTATAATGTAGAATTGATCCCTCACTTTATAGCCACATTATAATTTCTTATAAACAGTTGGCATATATCTTCTTCTTCTATGTGCCCTGTCCCTTCAGGACGTAGGCGATCATGGCTTTCCACGTTCCCCTATCCCTGGTGACTCTCAGCACGCCTTCTCTTGTTACACCATGCAACCCTCGTTCCGTCATCCACCTGATTAGGTCCTTCAAAAATGTTATCCGTTGCTTTCCCCTGTCTCTTTTTCCCTGTATCTGGCCTGTTAGTATCAGATTCTCCAAGCCCTCCTTCCTCATTGCATATCCCAGGAACTTCAGCTGTCTCTTCCTGATGCTCGGTATTAATTTTCTTTTCATTGCCATTCTTTACAACGCCTCATCATTGCTCACATGCTCGGTCCATGATATTCGCAGCATCTTTCAGTAGAACTAAATTTCAGTTGATTCAACTTTTTCCTTCATCTTTGATGATATTGTCCAGCATTCACTGCCATATTGAAGAACTGACAACACACCGCAAACCAGTACTCTCTTCTTTATTTCTAGCGAAATTTTCCTGTTTCTTAATACTTTACTCAACTTCTGTAATGCCTCTTTCGCCATGTCAATTCGCCTTCGGATCTCTGTGTCGCACATTCCGCCTTCTGTTATAACACTTCACATGTACTTAAATTTTTGTACCTGCTTGATTTTAGTATCCCCGACCTGTATATGGCATATTGGGTTGCCCCTATTTTTGATGAACATGCATTCGGTTTTCTTGCAGTTTATTTGTAGTCCTTTCTTATCACTCTCTTCAGCTACCTTCTGTAGGAGGTCTTGTAGTTCTCTTTCTGTGTCTGCTATCAGTACTGTATCATCTGCGTACCTTAGGTTGTTTAAATTGTGTTCCCCGATGACAAATCCAGGCATAACTTCTAGGGTCCTCAAACTAGAACGAAAATCGTTGACTTTCATGAAACGATGAGATCCTAATTAATAAAAAGATCGTTTTTACTTTCACCATATTGGATCTAATTGAAACACTTCCGTATGAGTGAGGTTCTTGGACACTACCTCTCTGTTTCCGTAAAACATTAATGCATGACTGACCGCTATTTTTAGGGGTAAATTTCTGGATCCACACTTGTTTCATAAAATAGAGACTTTTTACTTAATTAGGTAGAAAAAAAAGCATTTTTTTCAAAAATTAAACTTTAATGTTCGATGATGCATTATTATTCTGTTTTTTTTTTTTTAATAGCATTCTTACGTTCCAGGATGTGCGTAGTGGTGCAATAGATATTGACGCGGAACGAGAAATCGGGGAGCCGAGTTCGAATTCCATTTGAATTCTTTGAAATTCACTTACGCACAAATACCCTTTGGAAAATCTATAAATCCGCCTCTTCCCTCAAGTTATGAGTTAAATAACCGGACAAATTGGGTTCTATAGCCTTGAATGGCAACCAGTCTACCGCAGAAAGCAATGGCAACCTACTGCGGAATAATCAGTCAGTCATGTCTCTTTCGAGACATGATCGCCCAAAGCATGTATCAAGTATGGCACTTAACTGACTGACTGAATATAATAGTTGAAAACAAGATTAAGGCTTCTACTGGGCATAAAGTGGGGGATCAGTTTTATATTGTTATGAAATAATAAACTGATTTATCACTAATTAATACTTAATATAATTCATCACTTCCCCCTCTAGCTATGAGTCAAATAACAGGACACATTGGGTTCTATAACCTTGGCTGGCAACCAGTCTACCGCAGAAAGCAATGCCAACCTACTGCGGTATAATCTTCTACCCAGTCAGTTAGGTATCTTTCTAGACATGATTGCCCAAAGCGTATTTCACGTATGGCACTTAACTGACTGACTTAATATACTAGTTGGAATCATGATTAAGTTTTCTACTAGTCATAAAGTGGGGGATCAGTTTTATATTGTTATGAAATAATAGACTGATCCCCCATAATTACTACTTAATAATATAATACAACTTTCCCGCCTCTAGCTATGAATCAAATAACAGGACAGACTAGGTTATGTAGCCTTGGCTGGCAGCCCGTCTACCGCAGAAAGTAATGGCAACCTACTGCGGATATTCTTCTGCCCAGACATGATCGCCCAAAGCATGTTTCACGTATGGCACTGAACTGACTGACTTTACTCATTAGTATGTTTTATATATTTTTGTTGAGTTGTAATGGTTACATAAATATTATTAAATGTTCTATTTCTGCGGTCATATTCAGTTTTGTATTGCCGGGGTTAAAAGGCGACTTACAGTGATTTTGAGACCATATAATTTTTTGTTAGGGTTTTGAGTGTATGATATCATTTTGTTTATTCTCTGTATTTTAACATTTTGTCACTGTTGTTTCATTAATTTAATTTCCAGTTTTCAGAAGATCAATTATTAAACGTCGTACAAATTGCAACAAAGATGAGGACAATAGTCCGAATAATGCAAATACTGTAAATACTACAGCTTCTCAGAAATATAGACAAATAGAATGATCTATTATTAAACGTCGTACAAATGGCAACAAAGATGAAGACAATCGTCCGAATAATGTAAATACTGTAAATACTACCTCATCTCAGAAATATAGACAAATAGAATGATCTAATATTAAACGTCGTACAAATGGCAACAAAGATGAAGACAATCGTCCGAATAATGTAAATACTGTAAATACTACCTCAGCTCAGAAATATAGACAAATAGAATGATCTAATATTAAACGGCGTATAAATGGCAACAAAGATGAAGACAATAGTCCGACTAATGTAAATACTGTAAATACTACCTCATATCAGAAATATAAACAAATGGAATGATCTCTTATTAAACGTCGTACAAATTGCAACAAAGATGAGGACAATAGTCCGAATAATGCAAATACTGTAAATACTACAGCTTCTCAGAAATATAGACAAATAGAATGATCTATTATTAAACGTCGTACAAATGGCAACAAAGATGAAGACAATCGTCCGAATAATGTAAATACTGTAAATACTACCTCATCTCAGAATTATAGTAAAATTCTTAAGAAACGAAACTGTTTAGATGATTTCAGACACACTTCAAACTTCACTTAATTTTTCCTTGTTTTCAGCAAAAATCATTTCACATAGACTCGCTATTTTCATTTCGTTATTTTTCTTGCATCAACGGCTATTTTCTAGGAAGGCAAGGGTTTCATTGGCCCCCAAACGATTTCACATGTGCTCGCGAATTTATTTCCGTCTTTTTCCACACTCGCCGGCCAATCTATGTGCAAGTAAAGAAAATTTCGAATATCCTCACGTATTTCTTTCTATCTTTTTCCTCAAGCCGCCTGAATTTGGAGGGAGTTAAAGGGTGTTTATTAATATTTTGTACTCACTACATATCTTGATAATTAAGATGGTCATGCCACTACATGTATATCTGGATGACTTACGTTATAATTACTCGACTCTAATTAAATTAGGAGTCATTTAAAAAGACACGGAAATCTAACAAAATTCATTTCGCAGCATACGAATAGAAAATACTATAATATATTCCTCCACGTGCGGAAGCATAAAAATAATGGTGGAAATAATAATAAAGATGGAAGATCCTACACTCAATAACTTTAACTATGAACATGGTCAGCTTAGGCTGACAGTGTTTGGGAAGTACAATGTTCTTATAAATTCATTATAAATTCAGGCACATACCCGTAAAAACACACTAAAAATCGGTATAAGAATAGCAGGAAGCGCTCGGATATGCAGAAAATTCGGATGCTTTTTTATGTCCAAAGAAGAAACCACTTATACGGATGCAAGAAAATTTAAGAAAGCTTTATCCCAGTACTATGTTTGTCTCCTTTAACAAAGCATGTATAAACAGTGGGTAGCTAGTCACACACACACAAACCCACACTCGTATATATATATATACGTGTGTGGGTTTGTGTGGGTTTATATATATACGTGTGTGGGTTTGTGTGTGTTTTTTAAATTAATGTTTTGGACGTTGTAAAAATTCTTTCTTCGTTCTGTATTCATATATATATATATCCGAGTGAATACAGAACGAAGAAAGAATTTTTACAACGACCAAAACATTAATTTAAAACAGTGCTCGATATATAATATATAGAGCTGTGAATATTTATTATAAATGGCCATACAACTGATTTAAACATCGGAATTTATTTTATATATATATATATATATATATATATATATATATATATATATATGAAACGAATATATATTGGAAAATATCTAGACACATCGGTGTTAATTTATTTGATGGATATTTACAAAAATATTGAACTTATCAGACCGATGTTTTTACAGAAATGAATGGATTAGATTTATTTAGATGGACGGAATAGTGAGGAAAAGGGAAGTCCGAGATTTGTGCCCGCAGAAAAAAATAAAACAAATGGATTTAAAAAGAATTGACCTCATAATGTACATAAGACCTTAGGATTCTTTTAGCCAAGACATTACCAAAGGTGCTCGTTGGCGGAATTGTCCATGACTCTGACATCTGTTTGACAATAATGACTGTGTCTCTTGGTATGATGACACATCTTCGCAGTGCTCGCTCGGGCTATGATTTACGTGCTTTGGAGGCTGTGTACCTAAAAATACACCAGCCTAGTATCAGCAGACAAAAGGAGCAATTGATTCGCTCCTTACGGATTTTGGAGGGTTTTTGAGTCGCTTTTATTCCATTTTATTATCTCTTGTGGAACTTTACGTCTACACCCCATATGCATTTTACTTAATTTCGGATTAAAAGTTTGTTTTTAAACGAGTTCCAACTTCCCTTCTACACGTAATATTCATGTGTCCTGTTTATCATTCAAAACTTCTGCCAACGAGCACCTATGAAAATGTGTTGGCTGAAACGGTCCTAAGGTCTTATGTACGTTATTACGTCAATTCTATAAAACATACATATATATATATTGATTGTTTAATACTTAGTTTTCGGTTCTAATAGGGTTAGACCAGTACACATTTTTATTAAAAAGTTAAAATCAGTTATTAAAAATCGCCTGAAGACACCACTT